>CBVK0103069215.1:0-12957 GCA_900067695.1 Picea abies | reverse complement strand
AAGAATTACACCAAACTTATGATCTCATAAGTGGTGAGGAAGAATCAAGCATATGAAACTTATGATCTTGGAGGTAATTTGCAGTCAGCCGAAGAAGAGCAATCAGTGAAGCTGTTGTTATCCAGGTTGTGGATCTTTCAGGCAAGGGTTAGACGAAGAGGACTTGATGAAGTTGTCGCATTCGCATCTACGATTGTAAGTATTGTTGTCGTTATTCTCATTAATATGACAAGCTTGGTTTGTTTCTTTCTAGTTTGTGTCTAATGTTGCATGAACTTATCATCTATTGGTAGATCTGTTTTCAAGCTAATGTCAGTAGAGTAGGAAGTGGTCGTATCTAGTTTTGTCCACAGACCTCAGCAAGGAGAAAAAGGATTGGAGTGCAACTCAGAGCGTGCAGGGACAAACGTCGGTTAAAAGGTACTTCTATCATCTTCCCTTCTCATGCATTAGGCTTAGATAGATTTGAAAGGAAGTCAGTGTCCACGTTAAGCATTTTTCTGTCTAGGGTTAAGGTCAAGCCTTAGAGGTTGATCTACTTGTCTGTAGGCAGATTTTCCTACAATAGAAACTGGCGACCATACTGGGGAGATAGCCTTGAATCAAAACCCTTTGTTTGGATTTTTCTCCTCATTGACCTTGTTCTGCCCCTTGATTGTTTCAGAACTAGTTTACCCCTCTTCGATTAGTTTCATGACCTGATTGGCTCCTTACCTTGTCACATTCAGCATATTTGTCAAGTTCAGATCTCATTTTTTGAAATTTTTTGACATTTCTGGGACTTTTAGACCCTGGCGCCCCTGGCCTAGTGTTATCAGAGCGCTAGTGCTTCTTGCAGCCCTACACAGAGCACTATAATGCTCTTTGCCCTTGGCAACAGAGCGCCAGCCTCTTTTTGGCCAAAAAACCCTTCAGAACTGCCTTGTTTAGGGTTTTTCCTCTGTGGCTCCTGTGCTGAGTGATCTAGTGAGTCATTTCTTCTTCCTGTTTAATCTTGACATCAGTCTTGTTGAAGAAATAACCTTCTTGATTGGATCTTGTAGCCTTCTTCACCTATTTCCATTGAGTTTTCCTGTTGAGTAAAGCTTGAAATCTATGCATTGCTTTCCTTTTCTCTTCAGTTGAGTAAAACCCTGGTGAAGGTCATCAATAGCCTACATGCCTCCTTATCTTGATTCCAGTCAAATCATTGTTCTTCAGCTCTTGTTTTTGGGTGTGAAGTTTGTCTTTTTCTTTGATTGTTTCTTTTCTTTCGTTTTTCGTTTTGATTGCTACGAAGGGTGTATTGTTTGTGTGATTTTTTCTTATGCTAGTTTGGTTCTCATTCATACCAAGAAGATAATTAGCATAGATAAGCATCATGATTGTATTGATCACCATTCATACGCAAATAATAAAGATATATTAGTGATTGATTGAGCATATTAGAAGGCATTTGAAAGTTTTGCATCATATCAGGATTTGATTGAGAAAAGAATTGTTTGGAAGCATTCCGTAGTTGTGCTTGTTAGTGAAAGAACTCTCTCTCTCCCTTAGATAGATGTTCATCGAAAGGAAATGACTTCTTATCATGCTTGATGCACTCTTTGGGTCAGAGTCTCAATTCCATTTGTTTCACTTCCATGCACCCCTTTGCGTAAAGAACAGCCACTAAAATCAACGCTAATTAAAATTTACTTAGAACATTTTCTTTGCTAGAATCCTCCACCAACAATAGAATAGGTGTAGTACTTTGGATTAGGTTGTCAACATAACTCTCCAAAGTTGTCAAAACAAACATTAGCATCCTGAGTTAGGGAGAGTAAATCCAGTTGTCATATAAGTCTGCCTGGGACCCCCCTCTCACACAGGGGTTACGCACGAGGTTGCATTCAGGAGAGCTATGGGGACTACCCTCCATGGTTTAACTGAGTGTGGTGGTACGATCATATTATGGGGATCACTTTGAGGTAAATCCAAAATTACTGCGTGGAAGCTTCTTATTTGGTTTCAGGGTTTGATACCCTGCCCTTACATTCGGATCGAACTGTCCACTGTTCCCGCCCAGGGGCTGACTGCGAATTGGTAACCTTAGTGGCCATAATCTTTAGGTTCTTACACAAGGTGACGGTGACGGGTAGTCTAACTGTACTTGGAGCAGACATTGGTCAAACTCACTCGAGCTCCTTGGAAGGTAAATCCACAATTACTGCATGGAAGCCTTAGAGAGTAAATCCAAAATTACTGCGTGGAAGCTTTCACCAGGGTGTAAGTCTGTTAAGCAGGTCGCCATTGTAACTGTTCCACCCTAGCCCCACCCCTTCTGGACTTGATCACGGGACGTTGGATTTCATCACCAACTAGTACGGTCATCAAAAGAAGGCCCTGTTTGCTTGGGTGTGATTCTTAGATTCTTTAGCGTGTGCTGTTTCTTTTCGCTAGTTGGCCATAGATCTCTTTCATAGACTCTTTTCTTCTGCCAACATTGACCCTCCAAGACGCTCGCGGAGGATACAGGGACTTCCTCTAGAGAATATGGAAGGAGACATCCCTCGTTCTACGGAACAATCTCCCCAATAGGGCGAGGTTCAAAACATTACAATTTCCCAGGAAGATGTTTTCGTCACAACTACGAATCCCACTTCGGTGGCCCCTATTGAACCACTTTTACTTCGTTTGGACTCTCTTGGAAATGTCATAGATGAGGAAGTCCCACGATTACCACAGAGGCCTCTTACCGAGACATATATGGGATCCACACAACCCATCTTTGGTGAGGAATATAGGACAGAAAATATCAATCCCACACCCGCTCGTTCTATTTGGAGGACTCCATCGGGATGTAGTCTTTATGAACATTTCGAATCCCTTCGACAACCGTTCCATCCCGATAACCGTCCTGGTGAAGCAAGACCATCTAGTCAAACCATGAGTCACCCAATTGACCGGGTTGTTAACCCTACTATTCCCCTTCAAACGACCCATTCGACAATAACCCCGCACATTCCGACCATCCCCGCCGGTAATGCGGTAGTTAATCAAACTCCGATTGGCACACCTGTAACACCAAGACCAAATATCCCTTTTGGATTTAGGGCACTGAACACATCTGACACTACCACTGCCCAAACCACTACTCAAATCGTACCGGGAAGTTCCATGCCTATACAACAACCTGGAGGGACTGTTCTTGGTAGTTCCAACCCAATCGGTAACATTGGTCAATCTTTCACGTCTGGCCCTCAAATCCCGGGAACTGTACCTCCAACTGGGGGGCACCCTCCCACCGGAGGGCAAATCCCATTCGGGGGGCACCCTCATGCTGGGGGGAAACCTCAAGTCGGAGTCCACCATCAACCACAAGGACAAAATGTGTCTGTTGCACCCAACCTGTGGAGCATCCCTTTTCAAGGAAATCCACATGCCTCCACAGGACAAACTGTGTCTGTCGCATCGAACCCATGGAACATTCCTTTCCAAGGAAACCCACACTTCCCGACAGGACAAAATTCACAGACTCCGCAACAACCTCCTTATGGACAAATGCCCAACCCAACCCTCAACCCTCAAAACCCATCCGGTCATCCTCCCCTCACACAGGCTTTTCAAAACACTTCAAATCCTATGTACCTTGGTCAAAACCAACCCAACATGAGAGGGCCCACGATTTATAATTATCCCCATAACCCAGTATTGGGCCCCATCGGTGTGCCTTTGCCGCACCAGCATTACCCACAGGTTAACCGACAGCTACCTTTTCTAGCCACCCTGGACCTTCCAGATTTGTCTCGGTTAATGAATGATCCCATTCATCATTCTTCCAGTTGGCCAGCTATTCCAGCAAAGCTTCCTTCTGATATTCCAAAATTCGATGGAAAATCTAGAGAAGACCCGAACAACCACGTAATGACCTTCCATTTGTGGTGTTCATCAAACTCCCTCATGGACGATTCGATTCATTTGTGTCTTTTCCAACAGACACTTACAGGTTCCGCAGCAAAATGGTACATTGAATTACCATGCGCATCGTTTTACTATTTCAACTCCCTCGCCATCTCCTTCCTCACACACTTCCAATTGCCCATCCGATACGAGACGGGTACCGAACTATTAACCTCTCTTCATCAGACAACTTCCATACACATCTCCGATCACATCCATGAATGGAGACGACAACGAAGGCTAATTAAGGCAGTCATCCCTGACCAATTATTAGCGGAATGGTTCACGAAATCTTTACTACCCCAAATCGCTCATGATGTTGCCATGGGCAGCGTGGTCACCGAGGAAGAAGCCATCGCCTGAGCTCAGTACTTAGACTTAGTCTATTCACAATCCGATACTCTGTATGAGTTGATACCGAATGCTACCCGTCCCAATAATGATCCATCCAAACCATCAACCGCATCGCATGTGGATGGAGTTATTGGCTCCGTCAAAACTCAATCTACTACTCAGTCCACTAGAACAATCCAGTGGCCCGCTGTCACGACCTCCCCCAGTTCGACTACACCCTCTTCCACCCCCACCCAAACTCAAGTCTCTGATGTGAATGCAGTCCAATCAACCCCTTCACAACAACCCGGGGGCAAGAAGAAAGCGAGAAACAAACCAAAGAAGAACAATAACAATGAACAACCCAAGACCCAACCACAAGCCCCTGCTGCTGGAAAACCACCGCAGCGAAAACCGAAATTCCCATGTCTCATTTGCGGTGATGATCACTACACTTGAGACTTCCCACATCGCGATGAAGTGGCTAAAATTTTCAAGGGAAATTCACAACCCGCTTTGCTCACTCAGCCTTTTTTGCAACAACAATCTTTGGTTGCACAAACCCCCACACTGGGGGGAAGTTCCAACCAACCCCATGATGAAGCATCGACAAGTGCACACATTTACATGTTCAACGGGGTCAACCTAACCACTCATTCTGCAACATACGACACACCAGTTAAACCCGATAAGCCGAAGACCGCTAACGGTTCTTCGCCGGATCCTTTACCATCCACTGCCAATCCTTCGTCTGTTAGCCCTCCATCCGGGCCACTTCAGATTGAGAAACCTTCTTTTGACTCCATCTTACGCCCTCCTAAGAGCACCATTCGGAAATCCACTTTCAATCCTAATTCACGAGCTGCTCAAAACTACAATATTGTAGAAGATTTGGCCGAAGCTCCCTGTGCCATGTCCACTTTGGAAGTGTTACAACACTGTCCTAACCAATGTAGGATGCTCTTAGCTGCTATTGGCACTTTCGATCCCGAGTCATCCAATCACACCATGTTTAACCTAGACGACCATCAACCACGGCTCTCCCACCAGCTAGCTTTCCAAATCGATGTTGTTGTTTATAATCAACAAATCCATCGAACCATTTTGGATGAGGGAGCCTCTACCTCTGTCATGTCTCTATCCTGCTGGAAAGGTTTGAAATCACCTTCCCTTAACAAATCCCCCACAATGTTACGCGCTTTAGATGGATGAGGTTTCCATCCTCACGGATTATTGCAATCCCTCGTCGTTCAATTAGGCGGAAAAACTGTTACCATTGATGTCGAAGTAGTCGATGCTCCCCTTGATTACAACCTATTACTCCGAAGAAGTTGGTTCTACGCTATGACTGTTGTTTCTTCGTCGGTGTTTCGATGTGTACAATTCCCTCATCAAGGAAAAATTGTTATCGTCGATCAACTCGATTTCTGTACACCCGATGCCCGCATCCCTGCCACCAACAATATTCCTTTCCTGGGAGACCACATGGTTACGTATGAAAGCGTTGGTGTTGGCTTATTGAAACATTCTAGCCTCATGGGTACCTTCCCTACACCACTTCCACCTACTACACCTCATATTTCCGCTGTCAATATGATCTCGACTTTGCCTTATCAATCCTTGGAATCATCTGACCCTTGGATTGTGCCTAGTCCTTTGGAATTCAATGGACTCAGTGACACCATGCCACTTAGCCTAGCCGAGGCTGCATACGTAGCTATCCAATCTACCTCTCCCTCTTCGAACACTTCACATTCATTGGCACCCGATACTTACTCAGTGCCCTCGTGGTTGCATTCCCTATCATCTGCTATTGATTACATTTCCCACATTTTTCCCTTGGACGAATCAATCATGGAAATGCTTAGCATTGACGATCTGCCCTGGGATGACAACCACCACCGATCCTCTTTTCTTCCACCTTTGGAAGAGATGCAAGACATACAATCTGTCTTTCCCCCCGATGTTACCAATGCTTCACAATCTCCTATCCTCACCCAAGATACCTTCTCTGAGGGAAACATGGGTAACATCTCTACCACAATCACGATTGACATTTCAGTCAAAGAAGGTGTCGTGGAAAACATCAACCTTGGTGCTAATTGCACACCCGACGAAGTGGTCTCTTACACCACTTTATTCAAGGAATTTCGCGATGTCTTCACACGGAGCTATGAGGAAATGCCAGGGATTGACCCTTCTATTGTTATACACGAAATCAAAACTTACCCTGATGCAAAACCGGTTCGACAGAAAATCCGCCCGGTTCACCCCAAGAAACTGGTAGCTATCAAGGCAGAAGTTGAAAAACTTCTAAAATATGGCTTTATCTACCCTGTCCCTTTGACAGAATGGGTCTCTAACCTCATTCTGGTTGCCAAGAAACAAGGGACCATCCGTGTCTGTGTAGATTATCGCGATCTTAACAAAGCTTGTCCCAAGGATAACTACCCTACACCCTTTATCGATCAAATCATCGATAATTGCACGGGAAGCGTGATCTTCTCTTTCATGGATGGCTTTTCTGGATACAACCAAATCGAAATCTTACCTGCTGATCAACATAAGACAGCCTTCATCTTCCCTTGGGGAACTTTCGCATACCGAAAGCTACCTTTTGGCCTTAAAAATGCTGGTGCTACTTTCCAGCGAGCCATGTCATACGCTTTCCACGACATCAAGCATATCGCGGAACCTTACCTCAATGATTTACCCGCCCATTCATCCAATCAACCCGATCATATTGATCACTTGCGGGCAATTTTTCTTCAATGTCGTTTCTATCGTATTCGCCTGAACCCACATAAATGCATCTTCACTGTCGAATACGGCCGACTCCTTGGTTTCATCATCTCCAAAGACAGGATCCGGGTGGACCCCCTAAAGATCTAGGCCATTCTATCCTTACCCCCACCCACCAACTTAACCCAACTTCAAATTTTGCAAGGCAAAGAAAACTTTCTCCGCTGTTTCATCTGCAATTACACCGAGATCACTAAAGGATTTATGCGACTTTTGCAAAAGAACGTCCCTTTCATCTGGGATGACACTGCCCAACTATCATTCGACGCTCTCAAGCACGCTTTCACCCACGCTCCTTTATTACATCCTCCCAATTATACAAAGGATTATATCCTTTACTTGGCCGCTTCTACTTCCACCATCGCGATGGTGTTAGTTCAAGAAGACTCTAATGGCAAAGAACACGTGATTTATTATCTGAGCAAGAGTTTATCCAGACCCGAACTCAGATACTCGCATGTCGAAAAACTGGCTATGGCAGCTGTCATTGTTGTCCAACGATTCCGCCACTACATCCTATTACGCACCACCACAGTAATCGCAGACTCTAACCCCATGTACCACGTCTTAACACGTCAAGTACTTGGGGGAAAATATTCGAAATGGATCGTGAGTCTTCAAGAATTCGATCTTGAGTTTATAAAGGCCAAAGCCAGAAAATCCCTGGTGTTTGTCGAGCTCATCTGTGCTCTCCCAAGTGCCGATGAAAACTATGAACTTAGAGACCCTCTTCCTGACGAGTCTCTCTTCCTCATCAGCACCTTCGACCCTTGGTATGGACACATTCTCCTTTACCTTCAAACCCAACGTTTTCAGCCCAACATCTCTCGAGAAGAGCGTCGACGCATACGTCACCACTCTCGCTGTTACCTCATCCTCGGCGACACTTTGTATCGCCGTGGTATTGACACCATTCTTCGGCGATGTCTGATTCACGAAGAGGTTGAACGCGTTTTGAACGATTGTCACCTTGGTGCTTGTGGAGGTCACCTTTCCGGGATGGCCACAGCCCAAAAAATCCTACGTGCCGGCTACTTTTGGCCCTCCATCTTCAAAGATTGCATCGAGGCTGTCAAAAAATGCCCACCCTGCCAAATCTTCAACAAAAAGGCACGAACCCACCCTACTGCGCTGCATCCCATTATTTCCATCGGCCCCTTTTCCAAATGGGGTATCGATTTCATGCAGTGTAAGCCTACCTCAGTCGGGGGGCACGGTTACATCATCGTCGCCGTCGATTATTTCACAAAATGGGCTGAGGCTATGCCTACCTTCCTAAACCATGGTCGTACTACAGCTCTTTTCCTCTTCAACCACCTAATCACTTATTTTGGTATACCACATGCCATTGTCACCGACCATGGTGCACACCTCAAAAACCAGATGATGAGCGAATTACACGTCAAATTGGGTTTTCTCCATGAAAACTCATCCCCTTACTATCCTCAAGCAAATGGACAAGTTGAAGCTATCAACAAAGTCCTAAAAACCATGATCCAACGCATGGTGGGGGAAAACAAGACATCGTGGCACTTACAACTATTTTCCGCTCTCTGGGCCTATCTCACGTCTATGAAAACCTCAGCTGGATTCACCCTGTTCTAGCTAGTCTATGGCATTGAAGCCGTCTTACCAATCGAGTGCGAAATTCCATCACTCAAATTGAAAATAGAACTCCTGCCCCATACTTCTGCGGAAGAAGAACGATTCTTGTACCTATCCAAAATGGACGAAACACGTCGTGATGCTGCTCTTGTTAATGAGGCACATCAGAAGCAGATCAAGAGTCAATATGACAAATCTGTCCAACCTCGAGCCTTTGCAGAAGGCAACTTAGTCCTCGTTTATGACCAAACACACGATAAATTGGGAACAGGAAAGTTAGAACCTATGTGGCACGGTCCTTACATCGTGAAGCATGTTCTACACAGAGGTGCTTACAAACTAGTAGATAATGATGGAATTTCCTTAGGAGAGCCCCGAAATGGGCTTTACCTTAAAAAGTACTATGCCTATATCACCTAGCATCTGTACGTTGTACACTATTGTATTTTTAGTTTGGTGTGTCTTTTTTTTCGTGTGCTCGAGTCTTTACCGTTGCCACTCATGACTGTGCCTGTGTTTTGATGCGCAGATGACGTCTACCTTTCCTATCTTTTTTGGGTTCGCGGATGGCGCCAGCCGACATACCCGGAACATTGCCTCAGCGGCATGGGTTATTTATCAGTTTGATGAGGTGGTGAGTTCAGGAGGTATCTGTTTAGGACCAGTAACCAACAATATGGCAAAATATCACTCTGTCATTGGACTGTTAACCCAAGCCTCCTCCCTAGGTATCTCTCGTATCATCATTTACTTAGACTCCCAACTCGTGGTTTATCAGCTCAACCGCATCTACGCTATCCATAGTCCTATCCTTCTACGTCTACACTTGCAAGTTCGTCGTCTCGAACGGATGTTCGATTACATTGAATATAGACACATTCCAAGAGAACTTAATAGTGTTTCAGATTTGTTAGCCAATTACATCATGGATCAGTATTTATCCCATAGATAAGATTCAAGGAAAGCAAAAACTGTACATTACATGTAAATTAAAACACATCATAGACATCATCATGTACAAACCGTTGGCATCATAAAACTCGAAACTGTATATATATATATATATATGGCGTGACTGAAATGTTTTACATTACATCAAAAAGTCTGTAAGAGAACAAAATAGTGGGCTCATCCACCCATACAACTTCGCCAGACAAGGCATACAAAAAACATGATCTCGGGGAAACTCTAATCTCCCCGTGCTACATTGTGCTGAGTGTAATATAACACTGTGTGCACTACACGCCTCAACAGAGAATTGACATTCTCTGGCACTCCTACAGTGTGTCGCTGCAGATGCAGAGGCACGTCCCATCTCCATAGAGGAGGGATACCCATCGTAAGGCCCTGGAGGTTCCTCTCAACCTCCCAAAGGCCCACCACTGGTACTGCTGGCTCTACTATGACTGGGGCGTCGCCACGATGTCCTGGCACCGGTATGTTCGTCGGGCGCACTGCTCCCTTGTCTGCACATTGAAGACAAAACGTCTGTTAAACACTCTCTTACATACCCAAAAAAATACATATACACCAAAAACATAAAAAAAAAACTCGACAAGGTACAACTTAGTCTCTTACCTAACTCATCCCAATCCTCCCCCTCGGGCAGAATCAAATCCATACTCCCGCGGAAATCTACATCAGCGTACGGGAAGTCCTCAATCCAAAGGAACTGCCGCCTCAACCAGGCAAAGAAATCGCTGGTAAAATGGAACTCAGACTCCGAAACCAACCTCGGGGATAGGCTAGTCCACCTCTCCATCCGAGGCTCATCTACTGGTCGCACTGCCAGCGCAATCTGAGGCTGCATCTGTGCGATGAGCTCCAAGAAAAATGAGACTAAGAAAGAACCATAGCCAAACTGCTTTTGGCCGTTCCTGCACCGAGAAATTTGTTCCTTCACATTCCGAAGGAATGCCGCACTCCAGTTAAACAGTGTGGGCTCTAAACACTAGACGCCATAAGCCACCTGTGACCTCGAGGCCAAATGAGCACTAGTACTACCAGTCGCACTAGTGATAGCAAACAGTATGGATCGAAGAGCCAGATCCCAAATTTCCTTGATAGCGATCCTGCCCCCTACCAATCGTACCCCCAGAACACAATGACGTGCCAAATACATGTCCACCTGCTCTGGCAATGTCCTCTGCCCTATAAAAGCTATAGGGACCCCTCTTTTTGAGAGGCCGGTCAGAAAATACACATCTTCCAACTCGATAGTCAGGATCTGTGCACCAATACGGAATCCCTGTTCATCGATGTCCCAGAGACCAATGATATGCTCGAGCAACATAACTTCACTCTTCATTTTTTGCAGTTTGAAGAACTTGAGTAACCCGCAGGCCCTCAAAGCAGCCCGCGTACGGGTACTCCGTAGAGCAGCTATTTCATCTATTTCATGTTCCCGCTCTTTCCACTCGATCATGGTTTCCGAATATGTCTACAAAGAAAAAATTCAAAATTTCCATCATTCCCCACGTTTTTGTCATTTCAGCAAAATTCAAAAAGCATTTTAAAGCATGAAAACGAATGCCCATTACATCTAAAAGTGATCAATCATCATTTTAAACCCCCACGCCCTTTAAAACTTGTTAAACAATGATCAAAATGTAAGAAAAATGAAAAACGTTTTGGGGGGGTGCGTGGGCCCTTGAGGGGAGTTTTTAAGAATTCCTTTGGTCAAAATGGTCGACCCAATTAATGGTTGAGGTGTGGACATCTTATTAACCATTTTCCAATACAATTTCGTGCATAAATTCCCCCATTTTATTAACTTTTACAATGAGGTTGATTTTGTCCAAAATGGTAAACCTAGGGCTTCATGTTTTAAATTAATGATGCTATTAAAATCAACTTGGATCCATACAATTGAAAGAGCAACGAACGAACACCTACCTGGTTTGAACGGTGTGCAAAACGATCAACCGTAGCTTCGGCAGCGAGAGAAACAAGTTTGCCTCCAGTTGACATTCTCCAACACTCCACAAAATCTTTGCGAATGAAATGGTAAATGAAGTTTTCAAAGTCAATTCATATTTATAAAATTTCATTTTCATAAGCTATAGTCATTTTGGGTTTCTCTACTGGTGAAAATGACTTCACTAATCCCTGGTTTCTAGTTTCTGTCATCGCAGGTTGTTGGCAATTCTAATGCATCTTCCTCCTTGTCATGCTTATGAGCATAGTCTTAGTTCGTTCTCGAGCTTGAAAATATGAGAACGTAACCGGGTAAACCTTTATCTCTTTTTCGGACCCGTAAAAATACCATCACACAAAAAAGGAACCCCCCTGGAGTCTCCTTTAAACCCTTTTCAGACTCTCTAAATATGAAAAGATTGTCGAGTGACCTTGCTTCCTTTCACGCTCGTTAAAAGGTTAGAAAGGGCATCTTTCGAGCGATATTTTAACCCTTTTTCGGTCTCGATTGACTACTGTATGAAAAAGGAACCGAGAGAGTTCTTTTTTAAGTGTTTTTCCAAACTCTATAATCCCGAAAAACCTTCGAGTTTTCTGTCTTTGGACTCGTTAAAGCACACATTGACAGACCCATGTGGGACTGAACCCTTACTTCTTCCAGTTCATTAAACAAAGGAAGAGGAACTTACCAAAGGTAAGTTATATCGAGCATGTGGTATCCTCCTCGAGCTCATTAAATTAAAAAGAGGTACTCATCTATCTGGATGGGGGGAAAATTGAAAGAAACAAGCCAAGCAGTCTCTTGAGAACACCATCTAGCACTTCTTAGAGTCACCCTTGAACATGGCACTTTGCCATTTGCCC
This sequence comes from Picea abies, assembly GCA_900067695.1. Lineage (NCBI taxonomy): Eukaryota > Viridiplantae > Streptophyta > Pinopsida > Pinales > Pinaceae > Picea > Picea abies. The sequence continues at coordinate 516 of CBVK0103069215.1, read as the reverse complement.
ATATCATAATCCACTGAACCTCTGTACTGAGCCAATCTTTGAGTTTCCTTTCACTCCCTTGGGTCACCCGACGCAAGTCGCAGTGTCCATTGTACGATTTTGGTCCATGTTATGTTTTGTTGTTGTGCCTCAGTGTTCAAGGGAAGTATCCGCCTTGAGAGTCAGCCATCCCTAATATCTTGCCTCAAAACCTGTGTCAATCCATGCACATTTGATCTACTGACTACATCTCTATGTCCGTTTCGTGTCATTGATGGGGGATACATCAAGGACCTCCCTCGACGATTCTATCCCTGTCGACTCCAACACATTATCCGGGAATAAGACTTAGAAACTAGTTAGTACTTTGGGACCTGCATGCCTCAATGGCAGGCCTCCTCACATTCGATAGTGGGTTTACATCATTGACCCCTGATCAGATGATTCCATGAGTGTTCAACCTCAGCTCATCTATTCACATTCGCTAGAATGTACTAGGGTACCTTGGGAATCATTGACATTAATGGTGATCTCCCT
>CBVK0103069212.1:0-10967 GCA_900067695.1 Picea abies | reverse complement strand
ACAAAAGACTTCCCTGGGTTGATAATTTATGTTTCACTTGGTTGTTTGAAATTAATTAAGTAATTATAGTGACCAACACAAGACAACATTACAACCAACAGATGAAGAAGCTCAAGATGTCTATCTGTTGACATAGAGAAGGCAATGGCAACCGCGGGGACAAGGTATGAATCCTAACATGCCGTTTACATCTTCTAATGATTGGAATAATTATCCTTCTTTTAATCAAACGAGTTACCCTCCCTATAATCAAATGCAATATCCAAATCAAATGAATTACCCACCCATGCAACAAACTAACCCACCCTTTGTTGATCCATCAATGTGGACTCCTTAGCCTCCACAGCAACACCAACCATATCAGAACCAATGGAATCCAAATTAGAGAGGACAACAACCCCCCTTCCCAAATCAATTACCTCAATCACAATTTCTGCAACCAATCTCCTTACCATCAGGTACTCCACTGAACAATCAAAGGATGAGACCTCAACTACCTGTACAACCTAACCCTAACCCTAATAATAAAGTTGTGCAGTGCATTGATATTCATAACCAGCCTACATTTTCTCTTCTCCCTATGCAATGCAACGATATTCATTTACGATCTGGGAGAATAGTAGAACCTATCATAGTCGATGTTACCTCTTCTGATAAAGAGGAAACAAAGGAGCATGATGTACCTAAAAAGGTACAATCATCCTCTAACAATGCTACTGAAACAACAAAACCACCATTTCCTGAGCGTTTATCTTTGACTAAAATGCCTGAACCACCTATTTTCAATCTACTAAGGGAATTACATAATCTTTATGTCAAAATTCCTCTACTACAAGCACTCTGAGATGTACCAATTTATTCTAGGATGATGCGAGACATTTGTGTTAAGAATCCTGGTAGGAAAATTAAGGATCCTCTCATAGTCCATGTTATGGGTGACTTGTCTGCACTAATGTCAGGTAAATCCCCCAGTTAAATATGGTGATCCCGACCAGCCTACCATCTCAGTACAAATTGGAAAAACGATAATCAATCGAGTCCTGGTAGACTTAGGTGCTGCTATCAATATTATGAGTCTGGAAACCTCACAACTGTTACAATTGCAAAATGAAACTAGAGACACCCCAACTATCCTAGAATTAGCTGACTGATCCACAATTAAACTAGAGGGATCCATTGAAGACCTAATTATCTCAGTGGAATCCTGGAATTATCTAGCTAACTTTGTGGTACTACAACCTAAAACAAAGTTCGGGGGGCACCCTCTAATTTTGGGTAGGCCTTGGCTAGCCACAGCAGATGCTTTTATCAGCTGTAGATCATGTTCAATGACAATTTCCAACGGTTATGAAACTAAACAGCTTACCCTCTACCCTCACGCTACACCCCTGATTAATAATGATAATTCTGTATGGATAGACTTTGATGATCAACTTACTCAACCCATCTTGACTATCAGACAAGCTCTAAGCCTTAAAGACTCCACCGAGGATGAAGTAATTAATAATTTTATTTCTGAACCCTCCTCTATCACTCCAGAAACTCATAACCAACTAGCTGCACTGTCGGAGTCAGATAATCAGGAAAACCTTAACTCTGAAAACCCAATTCAAACATCTGCCACCATCTCTTCTAAAATCATACCAGTAAAAATTGAACCTGGCAAAACACTGAACATAAACCCTAACCTGATAGATGCTGAAACACAACAATTAATGAAGTTACTTCTGTAAAATAAAGAAGCATTCGCATGGGATTATACAGATATGAAAGGAATCTCTCCCTAATTATGTACTCATTGAATATATATTAAGGAAGATTGTCCACCGATCTTCCAATCTCAACGACGAATGAACCCCAATTTAAGAGAAATCCTTAAAGAAGAACTTCAAAAATTGCTTAATATAGGGTTTATATATCCTATATCAGACAGTGAATGGGTGTCCCCATTGGTAATAGTTCCTAAGAAAAACAGGAAATGGAGAGTATGTGTGGACTACAGAGCCTTAAATAAATCAACTCAGAAAGATCACTTTCCATTGCCATTCATTGATCAGGTGTTGGACAGTTTGTCAGGGAAGAAATTTTTCTCATTTTTAGATGGTTTCAATGGGTATAATCAGATCAAAATTGCACCTCAAGATCAAGATAAAACCACTTTTACTAGCCCTTGGGGAACCTTTTCTTATAGAGTTCTCCCATTTGGACTATGTAATGCACCAACAACCTTCCAAAGAGTAGTTTTAGGAATCTTTTTTGATATGCTTAATGACTCTATGGAAATTTTTATGGATGACTTTACTCCTTATGATGTTTCTTTTCAGGAAGCACTACAAAACCTTGAGAAAGTGCTTAAACGATGCATACAAGCCCAACTCTCCCTAAGTATAGAAAAATGTCACATGATGATGAGTGAAGGAATAGTGCTTGGACATTTGATCTCATCTCAAGGAATTCAAGTGGATCCATCCAAGATACAAGTCATTAAAGAACTTCCTACTCTCAAAACCCAAACAGAGGTAAGAAGTTTTCTAGGACATGCTGGATACTACAAAAGATTTATCAAAAACTTTTCCAAAATAGCTTCTCCCCTGTTTGTGTTACAGATGAAAAATGTTGAATTCAAATGGACTAATTTTTGTCAGGAAGCATTTAATACACTTAAATATCAGTTATCTACAACTCCTATTCTTAGAGGACCTGATTGGACACTCCCCTTTCATATATCCTCTGATGCTTCAGATACTGCAATAGCAGTTGTCTTGGGACAAGAAGAAAATCATCTCCCTTATGCTATATGTTTCATTAGCAAGAATATGACTCCTGCTGAACTCAATTATATAGTTACCGAAAAGGAATTCTTAGCAGTTATCTATGCTATTAATAAATTTAGACATTACATCACTGGCTACTCTACTCTTGTCCATACTGATCACTCAGCTATCAAATATCTAATGAACAAACCTATCACAAATGTTCGAGTCACCAGATGGTTATTATTATTGCAAGAATTTGATATTACAATTGTAGATAGACTAGGAAAAGAAAATGTAGTTGCTGATTTCCTTTCTTGGTTAAAACCTGATGATGATACCCCAGTAGATGATTCCTTTCCTGATGAATATCTATTTGCAGTTTCTACTCACTCACCTTGGTATGTAGACATCGCTAACTACTTGGTTGTAGGAAAGTTACCACCACACCTATCCCACCGAGAGAAAAGAAGAATCATTCAACAAAGTGCTCGGTACAGCTGGATGAGTGGGTGTTTTTTCCACACAGGACTTGATCAAGAGATCCGAAGGTGAATTAGAAAAGATGAGTTTTATAATCTACTAAAATCTTGTCATGATGGCCCTTGTGGAGGGCATTTTGCTGATAAGAGAGCAGCACATAAAATTCTCAGGATGGGGTATTATTGGCCCTCACTTTTTAAAGATGTAAAGAAATATGTTCGGGCCTATAATAGCTGCCAAAGAATGGGCCAACCTAATCATAGAGATGAAATGTCATTAAACCCCCAGATAGTACTTGAACCATTTGAAAGATGGGCCTTAGACTTTGTAGGATCCATTAACCCCCCATCCAATCAAAAAGTTTACATAGTGGTCTGCACAGACTATATGACCAAATGGGTGGAAGCTAAAGCACTCCATAGAGCAACTGAAGAAGCAGTTATAGATTTCTTATTTGAAGACATCTTCATCAGATTTGGAGTGCCAAGAGAATTAGTTACAGATGGAGGACCTCCTTTCACTTCTCATGGTTTTAAAGCCACCCTTCAAAAATATCACATTCAGCATAGAATGACTACAACATACCACCCCCAAGCCAATGGACAGGTGGAAAGAACAAATAAAGTAATAGAAGCCATTCTCACAAAAACAGTGAAGGAAAACAAAAAGGACTGGTCTCACAGGCTCCCTGAAGCATTATGGGCCTACAGAACTACCTAGAGAAATACTACAGGATTTTCTCCCTATGAATTAGTTTATGGAAAGAGTGTTGTCTTCTCTGTGGAATTTGAAATCAAAACCTTAAGGACTGCTTCAACTGTCAACCTTGATTTGACCGATGCAGAGACAACCAGGTTGCAGTAGCTTAATGAATTGGATGAAAAAAGACTAGATGCCATTCATCAGACAACTATGATTCAACAACAAAGATCAAAATGGCATGACAAAACTATCAAGCATAAGCAGTTCCAAAAAGGTAATTGGGCCCTACTGTATGACTCTCGGTTCAAATAATTTCAAGGGAAACTACGTACAAGATGGCTTGGACCTTACGAAGTAGACACTGTTTTCCCCAATGTAACAGTGAGGCTCCTCACAATCAATGACTCTAAAACACCGTTACTTGTAAATGGTCATCGGCTCTGTCTGTACCAGCGCCCCATTTCCAAAGAAGATTTTAAGGCCACATGCATGGAAGACTCTCATTACCTCTTTTTAGAAGGGGCTCCTACCCCTCATTGCAATTAATTCTTTTTAAGTTAATTTCTTTAGTATTAGATTAGATTTTGTTTACTAATAATCCCTGTGAAAGAAATACCATGTTACAATCGATTTTTGCAGATTCCTGATCAAAGCACAGGCCTACTAAGAAAGGACGATCCTACTTCAAGAAGAGGCAAGCTTTCCCATTGTTGAAACACCATTGTTCAACAACTCTTTGCTCTTTCTTCATTGCTGAAACACCACTGTTCAATGACTTTTTGATTTCCCCCCACTGCTGAAACACCACTGTTCAACAATCTTTCACATCATTTTTCCCCATCGCTGTTCAACAACCTTTCACCTTTTTCCCCATTGCTAAAACACCATTGTTCAACAACCTTTCACCTTTTTCCCCACTGCCGAAACACTACATTCCAACAATTCTTCACAGTTTCCATTGATGAAACAACACCATCCAACAATTATTTCGCCCTTCTTTCTGTTGCTGAAACACCAACTTTTCAGCATTCTCTTTCAATAAGCTTTTGCGCTCTTATACTACATTTTGTCCTTCTAGTCAACAAATCCTTGATACAATTCAATCTAACAAATCAAAAGTCTCCGCCACGACCACCGCAAAACTATTATGGACAGGCATTACATTTTGTTTGAAGTACAAATCAAAAGGTAAAGGCGAGGTATGTAGATTTTATGTAAATACAATTAAGCTGTAGTTAATGAGAAGATTCCAACTCATCATTACCACTCATGTAAAATCATTATGAGCCGCAATTAAAAGGCGAGGGAAGAAATATTGAGCTATTATACCATCATTTCACATGTATCAACCACCGCCATTCCTATTTACCATCCTTTTGTTTGTTTCACCACCATTTGCATGCCTTCACTCGAAAAACTCACTCTGCACAGAAGCTGTTACTCAACTCTTTGACGATGTATTTTACCGAGATGGTAGCTATGGGAGGCTCAGTTATACGATATGAACCCACCACGACAGCTCTGTTAGAACACTATCCAGTAGCCTATCAAATTTTTCTGCAGGTAGGATGGCTCGGTTATTTTCAGAGACTCCAGTGGTACGATCAACAACAGGTTCTCCAATTTGCTCAAAATCTCTAGGAAGACCATTCCATTGTTCAAGGGGTTCGGATTTCAGTTACAGAAGAGGATATAGTGTAGGTTTCAGGTCTCCCTACCAATGGCATTCGCATATTCAGCCGCAAACATATCATCCTGAATGCCCAATAGGATTTCCTCTTGCCAGGGGAACAAATTGAACCTAAAGGCCGGGGTGTCCGACTTAGCTCGTTGCTGCCTCCATGGCCAGAAGTGGAAAAATTCGTCAAACACTACCTTACCTGCGAAGGCCAATATCAGGTAGTCTACCAGCATGATTTTGTCCTGTTGTCTCATTTACGGCATAATAGATTGGTGATCATTCCTTATTATTTGCTCGGTTGTCTTAAAAATATGTTGCACTACTATAAAAAGGTTAAAGATCCCGCCCTTTCACTCACCCATCACCGTCTCATTCAACTGATTATCAAAAAGGGTTTTTCCCAACAAAACCCTCCACTAAACAATCCACCCATAGATCCTCAAGAAGCTACTGAAATTCCTGAAAATCTGCAGGAACAACAACCACAAAACCCTCCAGATTCTCCAGAAATACCTAACAGTCCTGTTAGCACTTGGTAAATTTCTTAGAGGTTGAAAAATAAGAAATCTACAAATGTAACCTTAAACAACCACTTTTAAAGCTGGGATCTAGCCCTTCCATCTTCAGAGAGGGATCTCTCTATATGATTTAGCTTTGTTTATAATTTCAGATATTAGGCTAGGTAAAGAAACTGTTGGTTTTGTTGTCAAAGAGTTTTTTTTTTTTAAATTGGTTGAGATGGTCTACACATCCATTGGGCTATGGAGTCTGTGTTAAACAACAGATACAACTAGAAATTCCAAAGAAGAACGTCACAGGGAAAGATAATACACTCACTGGATCTTTAGTAATTAAAATGATGGACAGAAGAAAAGATAAGAAAAATAACTTCAATTAACAAGCAGTTAAGAATTTCTTAATTGAAGATATTAGAAGATAAACATTAAAATCTTTAGAATCAGAAACAGGGTATCAAAGATAAATCCTGCAACATTACACTATTCATAAAGATTAGTTCCAGAAAACAAAATGATTACAGAGAAAGAAAAACATTCAACTTAGAAAATCAACATCACCAGTGAACATATGCAAGAATCCTGTAAAATGCCTCTTCTTTATTAATGGCCGATCTCTTAAAAAATGATACAGTTTGATAGAAATAGGGTGTGTGAATCAACAACCCCCAATACTTTGAAAGATGAAGTATTTATAATTCAAAATACAAACGTTCCTGTCATAACTGATCAGGATGTGCTCATTCTATTTTTAGACTAACTAAATTAACTAATCAAAACTGCTTGATGACTCGATACAACTATATGCGGAATTTCTGTGGTAGGCTGTTGGCGAGGTGCCTTCACAACCTCTTCTGACTGGATGGATGACTGGATGGTGACAGCTCATCTGCTAATATAATAGATCACACAGCTCTTCCCATCGGAGATGACTTGGCACTGTGACTTTAAGTAATCTCCGATACACTTCATCCATGTCTATATACTTAACAAATGTAGGCTTGATGATGAATATGTGTTTGATCTCATGTTGGATACTAATATCCAACTGCAGAGCATCCATAAATGATTTGCCTATGATGCTTCCTTGTATCCCTGCAAATTTGGAACTGTCCTTAGACACTTCAGTCAACCTTTTCTTGTAATCAGGGAGTGTCATTAGTTTGTCATTAATGGCCTTCAGACCAGGAAGGCCTTTCTTTTGGAGAACATCTATCTTATTGAAAAACTTCTGTACTCCTTGATCCATGATTTGAATCTTTTCCTCAAGCTGAAGCATTAAAATTCTCTTGGTTAAAACCCTTTTTACCTCAAGTATTGTTTCTGTTCTTTCCTCGATTTTTAGTTCTTCTAGTTCCTCTCTGGTCTTGGAATTTAGGAACCTGATGATCTCATTTGCTTGTGCTGGCATGTCTCCCAGCTCCACTCTGATTTTCTCAACAACCTGTTTTCTCCTCTGGAGCAACTCATTTTGTTCAAACATGATTTGAATCATTGGCCACATTTCATTTATAGACTTGTTCATATCTGTCCATACAATTTCTTTGACCTCAGCCAAACTTCCCTGCCATTGTCTGCTTTTGGAGCTGCTGTAACTCCTTCATGATCTTCTCATTCACCTTCTTTTCTTTGGATAGTCTTGTCTGGAAAGAAGTCTTGAGCTCTTGGAGGTTCTCCACTTCTTTCTTCATCCTACTGATTTCTGTCTCTTGCAAGTTCATCCTCTCCATAGACTTGGCAAGGTTTGTCGTTCCTTCTGGTAGTGACACTGATGTTGCAGAAGGAATGGCTGTCACTGTTGCTGTGCTCAATCCTAAAATTGGGATAGCACTCAATGGAATGCCTTCCATTGGCTTCATCTGTTCTTTCTCTTTCAATAATTTTTCAATCTCAGCTTCCATTTCCTTGAGCTGAGCATTCTGCTCCATGAGTAACTTTAGCATCTCATCCTTTTCACCTTCCTTTTCTACTATCTCCTTTGCCTGTGAGTCTTCTGTGGGCGGGAGTTTCAGCTATTTTCTTAAGGATGCGATGTCAGCATTTTTCTTTTTTATCATCTCTTTTGCAGCCTTGACGTTCGCAAGGTCATAATCGATCTTGAGGACCAGCTCCTCCAACGTCTTGATTTGGTTGTCTTTCATGAAAGATGATATTTTCTCCAGCTTTAGTTGTGTCTGAGCATTGTTCAAAGATACTTGATATTTTGCTGCCAAAGCTGAAGCGTGGGCCAATGTGTGAAAAATAATATCCCCTGTTTGTTTATGCAGATCCATATGATCTGCTAGATGCACGTCCTTCGCTTGGAATTTGAAGGTATCCCTTTTATAATCTGAGACCACCTTGGGATCCGAAACCTGTGCTTGGAGGTAAGCCATGTGCATCCTACCCTTCTCTGTGTCAAATGCCGAAAGAATCCTATGCTGAGTTGTGGATGACTGCTTCCTAAACTGGGCATAAGTACTGCTAGTGAGTGTTTGGTTCTTCTTCTTAATCAATTCATACTTTTCAAAAATGCCCAACTTGGGACCAGTTTTACTTGGCTGAGTATCTAGGGGAGAATCTATGGATTTCATTGTTGTTGTTATTTCCTTATGCCGGCTCGAGCCAAAAGGTAGAATGACTGGCTTGACCCTTGTGGTAGTTACAGTGGTAGTCGAGACTTCCTATTCTATTGTCGCGTTAGGCGTTGAAACTGTATTTGGCTTCTTGGTGTGCATTTGGAATTCCTCTGATGACACCTCTGTTACAGGAGGAGATGACTCCTGTCAGGGCCTCTTCTCTTTGGGGACCTGAGGTGTGGTAGTGGGTGGCACACTCGTCGAGGGCGCCTGCTGTTCCACGTCAACTTGTTGTTCCACGTCCATCAAAGTGTCAGGCACCCATACTGTCTAATTTGCAAAATTGTCGATCTCTGGCTTTGGCTCATGAGCATACAGGGCATTCTTATTCTTCACCCTCATTTCTGAAATGATCCCGCATGGATCATAGTGCCAGGTGAAACTTGTAAAGAATTTCATCCCTTTCAACATTCTATCTGCTTCTTCCCCTGAGCCTTGACTATTGCATATGAAAGAACCAATCTGCCCTTTGATTCTCAATTGCTGCTTCTTCTTCAAGGAAACAAAATGAATGTCATCTGAATTCATTATTTGCCTAATATATTCTAATGCAAAAATCCTTACTGGCACATATTGAGGTAGTTTGTAAGGTGCCAATTCACACTTGAAAACTCTGATTTCAGTGTGGTTCTTATATAAGTACCAGTCTCCTGTCTTTGCATTGTCCGAGAGATGCAGAATTCTTTGGACTTCATCGTTTATCTGTGGCTCAGGCCTACCACTCAACATGCTTACCACTGGGTGGTAAAACTGATCAATGAAAGCTTTGAAGTTGTATTCAGCAGAGTTACGCTTCAGAAGAGAAGTCCATGTTGTGACTGGTTGGGGCCTTCCGTCTGCATCCATCTTCTGCATGGAGAAGTTGAATTTGTCATCTTGGAAGTAGATGAACATGTACGCCAGTATGGAAGAATATCTGAACATACCCTCTGTGCCGAAATTCATGAATTGTTCATGAATATTATTAGCCAAGAAGGTGTTGTAGTCAAATTGCGTTGTGGGATTTTCATCGTTTGAGAAGATGGACAGAAAACCCAGGATGGGCTCATCTACCCATTGGTCAGAATAGTAACCAAGTAGGGCATAGAGGGAAGAAATGATTTGATTTCCTTTGGTGGAGAAAAGGGAAGAAGGGTAAGGGGGGTTGGTGGAAGGGAGTTGAGCGGAAGTGGGGAGGAAAAGATCGAATATCTGAGCTCTCTGAGGGAAGGTCATTTTCTGATATAACTCAGTGAGGATTTCTAAATTGAATGGGGACGCAGATTCAGCGTGGGGAATTTGCATCATCTGGTCAATGTCGTCGGGAGTGATGAAGAAGAGGACATCTCCAGATGAAGAAACGATGGATTTCTGGTCGGGGATGTAATGGGCTTGGCATTTGAGGGCGAATTCGGGGAAATGATGAATCTGGGGAAAAAGATACAGGGAAAAATTGGAATCCTGAAGTCCAATCTCATCGCTCTGGTCCAGGAACACCTCCCAGAGCCATGACTGAAGATCTGAAAAGTCAAAATCGCAAATGGTATCTGCGATAAGTCTGTCTTTATCCACCAACGGGATTTTATCCAGGTCAACAGGAGGAGGAAGAAAACGATTCTCTTCTCCTTTTGCTAGCCTTGGTTTTGGCGCCATTTCTGCAATAGTACCTGCAATAAATAATCTGTTAGTGGGGTCGACTGACTATGGGTGAAGGCGACTAGGAAACAATGGGGGAATAAGAGGTAGGTTTTCTGGCGCGATGGATGAATAATGAATAAAAGAGGAAAATGGTAGTTTTATTCAAAAATTTGGGTCGGTTGGGTATGGGAGACAGGTCAACAGGATAACGGGTATGTTATCTTGTAATAAATGGACAATGGGCCACTTGGGATGAAATGGAATATGATGATGGCTAAAGCATACGGAAAACTGACGTGGAGGCTGGTGATTGGAGGTGAAAGTCGCCAAAGGGGGTTGTTCATGAGTGAAGGGGTTGGGTACTGAAAATAGGGTCTGACATGAGTTATGAGATGGGACACGACCCTGGGAACAAGTGGGACAAGTGGACTCAGTGGAGGATGACGTCCATGAGTGACGGGCTGTCAGATAGCATGTGAGGGATGGGACTTGAGAACCAATAGACTGACACCATGTATGACCAAGGGTCCACTGAAGGGAAATATTTATTCCATACCCCCCCCCCCCTTGGTTAAAGGCAGGACACCAGGGGGGGTCC
>CBVK0103069175.1:0-20391 GCA_900067695.1 Picea abies | reverse complement strand
TCTTCCGATCTCACTTTTTCAGGGGGGTGCAATTGTGTATTATATTGTTCAATGTATTAATTCCTATGCTCGTGTTTCCAGGTTGAAGGTGTTTTGGTTGCAGCGAATGAGTACTCGACCCCCTTTGAGCATGTATGTGCGAAATGCAACTCTCCTGCCTCTGCTTCCGTTTTGATAAGTGGTGATACGATTGATTGTCTACGATGCAGTGAAAAATGTCCATATATATATGGACATTGCCTCAATGCTGCCATCCGAACCGTGGGCAACACAATCATGCATTGTACAATTAGACAACCTCTGTTACAAGATGTGCTTCCTAGGTTGGCAGAATTGTCGTATGAAGCATACCTACAGATAAAGACAAGAAATGTCTACATGTTGTGCGACTTTCGGATACACAACAAATTTACCTTAAATGAGGACAATGCAATATTGCATATCGGCTGAAGAAGAAAAAAAAAAAAGACAAGAAAAAAAAATATCAAGCTTTGGCAGGAAACAAAAATATCTCATGTGTCTCAGTAATATTTCTTCAACACCCAGATGAATGTTTGTCGGACTCGAGCACTTGAGATTGCATGCGCATAAGCTTGTTCGGTCCAAAAATGGGAAGCATGACAACAAACCCCATATATCCCATGGCCCCGGTTATTTTCTCGTGGGAACATATACCAGATGTAAGAGAAAACTAATGTCGCAACGTGTTTTCTTTGTATATCAAATTGTTTAATACAAAGGTCGATGTGTGCTGCTCTATGCAGCCTTGTGGGATCTTGCTTGCAGCCTGTTTGGAGTTTAGTTGGTTCTTGGTTGTATGCTTCGTCTGTCAATTTGTATATTGTGAAACTCCGACTGTTGTTTGGAGGACACGAAACAATAGAATTACAATGTTTTAGCCAGCTAGTCCGCTTGTCAATTTGTATGGCATTGTGATGCAAATGTAGTATGTGGCTTGTTTTAGCACTTTTCCTTGATCGATGAACTTGGTAAAATTAATCTCCTGGAATAATTTGAAATAAACAAATATATACTGTGCGAAGTCCAATTGTGCTATCATATCAACAAGAGGCCCTTAAAATTCAAATTGGTCGTTGTTATGTTTGTGGTGATAGAATTTAAAAAAGCTTTGTTTTGTTTCCTTCATTTTAAAAGAAATAAGAGATCTAACATCCTTTAATAATTTTATGTAATTAAATTGTACAATATCAATATTTAATATTAATGATTTAGTATTTGAAAATAATGTTTTTAGATAATGTTAGATAGTTTATAGCCCGCAGGGGTGTAGACCGATTGGCAAGTGCCGTGTAAATGGAAGGAACTATGTAAAATGAGGTCTCAAGGTCGATTCTCACCTCGATTTACCCGGAGGGCGTGCTTGCGGGCGGTGCGTTTCTCCCTAGGGGTTATAAGGCAGCCGACAGGATTCGACCCCCTGTCACGCGAGTACGATACTGCCGTTGTTACCGATTCCCCTAGTTACAAAAAAAAATGTTAGATAGTTTATAGGGATGACCATCCGTAAACAATTGCAATAGATTGCCCGCCAGTTCTGGAGTTCATCTGTCAATTTGTATATTGCAGAACTCTGAGTGCTGTTTGGAGGACACAAAATAATAGAAGTGAAATATTGAGACAGCCAACCCACAAGTCCACCTGTCAATTTGTATATCGCGGAACGCTGGCTGCTATTTGTAGGACACAGAACAATAGAGGCCCAATTTTGAGCCCGCCAGCCCAAGAACCCACGATCCAAAATGTGGCTAAGTATGGAATGAGGGATCCGTACATGCTCTATAAAATCTCATGTCCATACTTTATAAAAGTACATATTTAGTATGTATTACTCGTTTCTCGGAAAATTTCTAGGTCTGGAAGTTGGCGGATACACGTGTTCAAATTTCCACTTACTTTTATATCACCAACCCAACCGACTGCTTTCCCATTTCATATTGTACAAACTTTTTGGATCACGAGTTTCCAAATACGTGGGTTTTTCTTTTAAATAAGATATTTAACATCCTTTAATAACTTTATGTAATTAAATTGTACAATATCAATATTTAATATTAATAATTTAGTATTGAAAATAATATTTTTAGATAATGTTAGATAGTTGATAGCCCTGGAGTCCGTCTATCAATTTGTATATTGCAGAACTCCGAGTGCTGTTTGGAGGACACAGAACAATAGAAGTGCAATGTTGAGCCAGCCAGCCCACAAGTCCGCCTGTCAATTTGTATATCACAGAACTCTAGCTGCTATTTGTAGGACACAGAACAATAGAGGCCCAATTTTGAGCCCGCCAACCCGAGAACCCATGATCCAAAAAGTGGCTAAGTATGGAATGCAGGATCTGTACATGCTCTATAAAATCTCATGTCCATACTTTATAAAAGTACATATTTAGTATGTATTACTTGTTTCTCGAAAAATTTCTTGGTGCGGAAGTTGGCGGATACACGTGTTCAGATTTCAACTTACTTTTATATCACCAACCCGACCGACCGCTTCCCCGTTTCATATTGTAAAAACTTTTTGGATCGCGAGTTTCCGAATATGCAGGTTTTTCTTTTAAATAAGATATTTAACATCCTTTAATAATCTTATGCAATTAAATTGTACAATATCAATATTTATTATTAATAATTTAGTATTGAAAATAATGTTTTTAGATAATGTTAGATAGTTGATAGCCCTGGAGTTTGTCTGTCAATTTGTATATCGCGGAACTCCAAGTGTTGTTTCGAGGACACAGAACAATAGAAGTGCAATGTTGAGCTAGCCAGCCCACAAGTCCGCCTATCAATTTGTATATCGTGGAACTCTGGGTGCTATTTGTAGGACACAGAACAATAGAGACCCAATTTTGAGCCCTCCAGCTCGAGAACTCGTGATCCAAAATCTGGCTAAGTATGGAATGAGGGATCTGTACATGCTCTATAAAATCTCATGTCCATACTTTATAAATGTACATATTTAGTATGTATTACTCGTTTCTCAGAAATTTTCTAGATGCGGAAGTTGGCGGATACACGTGTTCAGATTTATACTTACTTTTATATCACCAGCCTGACCGATCGCTTCTCCGTTTCATAAATTTTGGATCGCGAGTTTTTAAATACGTAGGTTTTTTTTTTAAATAAGATATTTAACATTCTTTAATAATTTTATGTAATTAAATTGTACAATATCAATATTTAATATTAATAATTTAGTATTGAAAATAATGTTTTTAGATAATGTTAGATAGTTGATAGCCCTGGAGTCCGTCTGTCAATTTGTATATCGCGGAACTCCGAGTGCTATTTGGAGGACACAGAACAATAGAAGTGCAATGTTGAGCCAACCAGCCCACAAGTCCATCTGTCAATTTGTATATCGTGGAACTTTGGGTGCTATTTGTAGGACACAGAACAATAGAGAACCCGCGATCCAAAAAGTGGTTTAGTATGGAATGCGGTATCCATACATGCTCTATAAAATCTCATGTCCATACTTTATAAAAGTACATATTTAGTATGTATTACTCGTTTTTCAAAAAATTTCTAGGTGCGGAAGTTGGCGGATTCACGTCTTCAGATTTCACTTACTTTTATATCACCAGCCCGATCGACCGCTTCCCCGTTTCATATTGTACAAACTTTTTTGATTAATTAAATTGTACAATATCAATATTTAATATTAATAATTTAGTATTGAAAATAATGTTTTTAGATAATGTTAGCTAGTTGATAGGGATCACCATCTGTAAACAATCACAATCTTTGTATATCGCGGAATTATGGGTGCTATTTGTAGGGCATGAAACAACAAAGGCCCAATTTTGAGCTCGCTAGCCTGAGAATCCGCGATCCAAAAAGTGGCTAAGTATGGAATGCAGGATCCATACATGCTCTATAAAATCTCATGTCCATACTTTATAGAAGTACATATTTAGTATGTATTACTCGTTTTTCGAAAAATTTCTAGGTGCGGAAGTTGGCAGATTCACGTCTTTAGATTTCACTTACTTTTATATCACCGGCCTGACCGACCACTTCCTCATTTCATATTGTATAAAATTTTTGGCTCGCGGTTTTCTGAATAGGCAAGTTATCAGATAGGCGGGTTCAATATTGTGTTTCCATTGTTTCGCCCCCTGCAAACAAAACCCATACTTTCGCGACCTACAAATTAGCAAATCAATTGAAATAAAAGAATATATACTATGTGAAGTCTAATGGAACAATCATATGAACGAGAGGACATTAAAATTAAAATTCATCGTTGTTATACTTGCAGCGAAGCTAACGGTACAGAAACTTTACTTAAGCATCCAAAAATTGATTTTCTTGTAACTTTTCGACGCTTCTCTTATACAAATAGATCCTGGAAACTATAAACATCGCTCGCTCTATCTATTCCTTGATTGAAGAACCTGCTAACATGTTTAATGCACTCCATAGTTACTGTTAATACCATCAATGGTGCTTTCTTACAACAATTCCCGCCTCCGAAAATTGTCATCTTCTTTCTCTTTTTCCCTATGCTTTCCCTTTCTTTACTTACTCATTTTTCGGAAAATGTATAGGTCCGGGATTTGGCGGATTCACGTCTTCAGATTTCCATTGTTACTTTTATATCACTAGCCCGATCACCGACCGCTTCCTTGTTTCATATTGAACAAAATTTTTGAATCGCGGGTTCCCGCATAGGCGGGTTCAACATTGCGTTTCCATTATTCTGCCGCCTGCAAATAACACCCAGACTTTTGTGATTTACAAATTAGAAAACAAATTCCCCTTCATCTCGTATGCTTTCGCTTTATTTTTACTTTGTCCTTTTTCCGAATGTCTCATGCTTTTATATACAACACCCAAAGTTCCGCAATATACAAATTGCCCTCTCGACATTGCGCTTCCACTGTTCCCCTACGCACAAACAACACTCGAAATTCCATGATATACAAATTGATGGTCGAAATCTGTCACTGAAATGGAATATGGCCATCGACCCCTCACATCTCTTGGGTATATCTTCTAACCCCTTTTTTTGTAACCCGCTCGATCGCTTTCCATACTTGGGCATTTCTTGGAATCTGTTTCGTGGGTTGGTGGGTGGACGAAATGTACAATTCTCGGTCGCTCTTCGCCATCACCGCTACCTTCGTACTTATTTCAAGATATGCAATTATTAAGCTTTAATGCTAGTAGTTCATCTTGCACGGACCATTAAGATTTTCATTAATGTCCGGAACACCGGAGAAGATTTGTCATTA
The DNA here is from genome assembly GCA_900067695.1 of Picea abies. Taxonomy (NCBI): domain Eukaryota; kingdom Viridiplantae; phylum Streptophyta; class Pinopsida; order Pinales; family Pinaceae; genus Picea; species Picea abies. The sequence goes on along the minus strand of CBVK0103069175.1, from coordinate 15,128 downwards.
CTACGAATTAAACCAAGATTTGCGGAGAAGAGTGTTATCCTTTCCAAGTATTCATTTCAAACATGATGCAATCTCTTTCATGTGCCGACCGGTTGGCGCCTTTAATAAATCTCTAATGTTTAATCATTGTTCGTCGTCACCGCCACCTTCGCACTTTTTTCTAAATATGCAATTAGTGAGCTTTAATGTTAACAACTCATTACGCACGAACCCTGGATATTTTCATTGATCAACGAAAGGCTCGAGGAGATATTCAATTGATACACATTAAACTAGGATTTGAGGAGGGTTATATTATCCTTCCCCAATTTTCATTTCAAACATCGTCTAGAGCAAACAAAAATTCTCGTTAACTTGTGGCAACGGTTCTGTCAAGATACAGTAAACACATTCGGGCATGATGGCCAGAGGTTCCAGTATTCCAGGGCATATTCTTACTACTCATCTCCCTCCACCCAAGAGCAAAAAAGGAGATGGTCCCTTGGTAGACCGAGAGATATATTTCAAGCCAAAAAATTCTAAGGCAACCCTGCCTGCTCAGAGAACCTGCCCAGTTGCATTGATGGTTGGCGCAGAGGTTGATGCCATGGATTCTGAGATGAAATAAGATGATCTGATAGACGATGATACGAAAATGGATGATGGCAATGCAGAGACTGTTCCCACTCCTGCACCCAAATTGAAATCAACCATATTGGGAAAAACTTCCCAGCTCAGTGATGGCGGTCCTGGAAACACCAAAAGAAGGAGTTCTAGAAAAGAAACCGACGTTGAGCGCAATAGCTGCTTTGTAGCTTGAAAGTAGGAATTCCAGAGGTCCAAATTAGTCCATTCTGGGTGGAAGACTTTCATTGTAAGGAAATTATATGTTGATGCTCCCAGAGATATATTTCAAGCCAAAAAAATATTCAATTGTAGGACTATTGTCCTGTTCTTTGGATATACAATTAACATCTTCGGGAATGAGGATCATAACTCCCACTGGTGCAAGGCATTTGTCTACTAGTTGTCTCCTTCCACCCAAAATTGACTAATTTGGGCCTCTGAAATTGCACGTGCAACCTGTGTCCCTGAAGTTTTTCGACCGTGGAGAGGTAGTTTCTTGGTGTGTCCCACCTTTCAGTTAAGGGCTATTCCATTTACCTTGCAACGTTTGTCGTCTTCTTCCTCACAGGAATCTTATGAGAACTATCAATTTTACCACAGGATGATCCATCGAGGAGAAAACTGCAAGGATTTCCTCAAAAAAAAGGCATGGCAATCAATTTTGTATGCATGTTGAAGAGCATCTCGATGGCTCCTGCATGCTGCGGATCCCGTGCCTGTGTTTGTGGTAGATACGTTCAATGTTTTGGCCCAAAGAACTGGCTCCAATTTCTAAGGATAAATGTACATTACTTGATGTTCTTTTTTTTTAAATGGATTTGTTATTAAATTTTTTTACCTTGGAGTCTTCGTTGTTGCTTCTTTTTTAGATTTAACGCCTCTTCTCATTGGCATGGTTCAGTAGTCTCGTAGTTCTTCGATATTGTATTTGCTTAGGTAATTTGTTCTAATATGGAGCATCTAACAATTATATGACAATGTACTGTGTCGATCCACCAGGATTTTATGCAAACAAAAAAGGGATTACACATAGTTTCAAACCAACGTTCAATTCTATTCGCAATGCAGATCAAACATAGCAATACCAAATCACAATGTTGCAGCAAAATCGTCATTCTTGTTTCTAGACATGCAATTATTAATATTTAATGCTAACAACCCACAATGCAAGAAGTTTAATACTTAAGTTAATATGTTTCAATGCACTTCTATTGTTCTGTGACCTCCAAACAACATTCGGAGTTCCACGATATACAAATTGACAGACGGACTCCAGGGATAGCGAGCTCAATATTGTGATTGTTTACAGATGGAAAGGTGCTAAAACAAGCCACATACTACATTTGCATCACAGAGGTTATATTAAAGGGCAAAGCATGTCCTCTATAATTCTGTGTCCTACAAACAACACCTAGAGTTCTGCACTATACAAATTGACAGGCGGACTTGCAAGCTGGCTGGCTAAAAAAATGCAATTCTATTGTTCTGTTTCTTGTAAACAACACTCAGAGTTCTGTGATATACAAATTGACAGATGAAGCATACAACCAAGAACCAAGTAAACTCGTGGATCGTATTCCTAGTCACTGTTTTCTGTGCCTGCCACCTTTGCACTTCTTTCCAAGTATATATCTTGGAAGGAAATGGGATATCTGTTATAGATGTGAATATATTAGCCCTTATTTTTTGTCTTCTATGCCTAGCCAAATATTCGTTCCTCTTTCCCCTAAACTTTATATTTCTCGTCACTTATTCATTTTTTCGAAAATGTCTGGCTGCACGGGTAGGCGGACTTGTGGGTTCACGTTTGCACTCGTGCTCTTATATTGCGAGACCGACCGGCCGCTTCCCCATTACATATCCAGTCACTTCTCTGACCGCGAATTCCTAGTAGGCGGGCTCTAGATTGGACTTCTATTGTTCCATGACCTGCAAACAATACCGTGACTTCCACGATATACAAATTTACAACAATTCCTAGTCGTTGTTTCCTGTGCCTGCGCACTTTTTCAATTAGCAATTACCAATTATATATAAGATCTTATTTCTAAGTATGCAATTAGAAAGCATTAATGCTAAACTAGGATTTGAGGAAATCTCCCATTAATACACATAAAACCAAAATTTTCGGATGGTTATATTATCCCTCCCGACTGTTAATTTCAAACATCATGGAATGTCATTTGCTCGTCGTTGGGTTGGTCCATTGACGAAATATTCAATCCTCGATTCCAAAAATGAGTCTGGCCGACAATTTCCCTATTCCATACTTAGCCACTTTCCCAGAATTCCGCAAATATACAAACTGGCCGCTGAACTGCCCCATCATGCTCTCTTCTGTTTTACACATTTTGCAGTAAAAAATTTCGATACATAAAATTTGACCATGGGACACTCGCCTCTCTTGAGTATCCCCCGTAACCCTATTTTGAATCCCGTCCACCCACTTTTCAAACCTTTCCATTCGTTCCTTACTCTCCCTCGTCTCCCCGACCTTGGCACTTGTCTATAATAAAAAATTGTTTATATATATATATATATATATATATATATATATATAGTACATTTTGGACTGAAAACTTATGAGACATATAATTTGACCGTCGAGTCCTTACATCTCCTGTGGAACTATTGTCACCCCATTTTGAAGTGCACCTGTCCGCTTTCCATACTTCGCCATTTCTTCGAATTTCTTCCGCAGATCGTCGGGTTGGCGGGTTCAAGAAATATCCAATTCGTAATTGTTGTTTCCTGTGCCCACGCCCTTTTGCAATTAACAATTACCAATTATATATAAGATCTTATTTCTAGGTATGCAATTAGAAAGTGTTAATGCTACAACAGGATTTGAGGAAATCTCCCATTAATACGCATAAAACCAAAATTTCCGGATGGTTATATTATCCCTTCCGAGTGTTAATTTCAAACATCATGGAATGTCAGTTGCGCATCGTTGGGTTGGTCCGTTCACAAAATCTTCAATCTTCGGTTTTGAAAACAAGTATGACCGAGCATTTCTCATCATCATACTCAGCCACTTTCTCGGAATTTCGAAAATATACAAACTGGCCACTAAATTGCCCCATCATGCTCTCTTTTGTTTTACACGTTTTGCAGTTAAAAATCCCGATACATAAAATTTGACCGTGGAACACTCGCCTCTCCTGAGTATCCCCTGTAACCCTATTTTGAATCCCGTCTAACAACTTTCAGACCTTGCCATTCGTTCCTTGCTCTCCCTCGTCTTCGTGACCTTTGCACTTGTCTATAGTAAAAAAAAATTGTTTTAATATATATATATATATATATATATATATATATATATATATGTATCTTGTTTCTAAATATGCAATTACTGACATTTAATTCTAACAGCTCATCATGCAGAAACCGTGTAGATTGTCATTGATAGGCGAAAGGCTCGAGGAGATCTCCTATTAATATGCATTAAACCAAGATTTGTGGGGGGTTATGTTATCCCTTCTGAGTGTTAAATGTCGTTCGCACGTCGTCGGCTTGGCACGTTCATGAAACCTCCAATCCTTAATTGTTCTTTGTCATATGCATCACCTATACACTTCTAAATATGCAATAAGTAAGATTTATTGCTAACAGTTCATAATGCACCACCCATATAGATTGTCATTAATCAGCAAAAGGCTTGAGGAGATTTCCCATTTACAAGCATTTAACAAAGATTTTGTGGAGAGTTACATTATCAGCTCCAACTGTTCATTTCAACCATCGTCTGGAGCAAACCAACCTTCTCATAAACCTATGGCATCAGCTCGACAATAGTTCTGTGGAGATACAATGAACATCTTTGAGTGCAAGGACCAGAACTTACAGTGGTCCAGGGCATATTCTTATTACTCAACCCCTGTCGCCCAGAACCAAGTAATTTGGACCTCTGGGATTGCTCGTGTGGGACGTGTGCCTAAAGTTTTTTATTGTAAGGAGATGGTCTCTTGGTGTGTCGATAAATTTATTTCAGACAAAAGAATTATTCCACTGTGGGACCGCTCTTCTGTTTCTTTGTCACCTTAGGCCTTCCACCAGATATAAAGATTATTGAAGCCAACATTGACATTCAAAGGAGAAGATTTCAAATAGTTCCTAGCAAAGCATAATAATGGGTTGGACCTCTTGCCCCATTTATTGGAAGACCCAATTGTAGTTCCTGAATATATCACAAGCTTCCAGGTTAGTTCATTTAGAAATCCATTCTGCGAAATTGCCTTGTTGTTTACAAGAATAACGGGACAAGAGTCCACAACAACTGTTTCCCGGATGGCTTATATTTTGTATTTCACAGTCAAGGAACAAGCCATTTTTTATTGGGGCAAGTTAATTTCCCATGAAATTTGTTCCCAATTGTCAAGCTTCAAAAGGGAAAATAAATTTTATATGTTTTCCTACTTAGTTTTTGCGATAACACATTGCTATCAATTTCTAGAACTGTCTCTGTCCAAGAATGTCAACTCAGAATTCGACCCAGTAACGTTCTGGTACCAGGCCTTGTGGAAGCACAAGGCTTCCCACTATTTTTATGAGGTTTTTAATGGCTTCATGTCTGTTTTCAAAGTTTTGTTGTTAGGATAAGATGCTCCCTGCATATCTGAACAGGCAACCAATTTTTTGAATAGGAAGGGGACAATTGAACATTTGGATAATTACACTGTGATAAGGATTTTTGGCTCCAGGGAAAAACCTGCTCTCCTTCCATGTCACGTTACAGAAAAAATGTTTGTTGCAGAAGTAGCACGACAATACAACTATTGGTTGCATCTATTCCAAGAGAAGAGAAAAAAACAACTCATTCATATGCCTTGGAAAGTTAGGGACTTCTTGTTGAAAAACATCAACAAAATTGACAAATTCGCAGTGCATTCTAGCAACTTCAACTTGAGATATGCTGAAAGCCTAAGAGGGTTCGACCCCGATAAATTTTTTTGACAATATTTACAAACACTTGGCTTCGACTATTGTTTTTTCAAAAAACACCTGTCCGAAAACAGAAGCACTGGCAACAACACTCCTACTTCTGATGTCGACGACCTAGACACATTGTAAAGCAACACTAAATTGTACAGGCAACAGGGGAAAGGCCTAGGTGATAAGAGTGTTCAATCGACGAATAACACTCCAAAAAGTACGACATCCCGGAGCATAGCTCCAACGACCCACCACAGAAACAAAGCAATTCAGATTTCTTCAAATGAAGGAGGAGATAACGACCCTCCTCACTATAAAATTGATAGTTCTCACAAGCTTCCAATAGACAAGAAGAGAAAAAAAATGTGGGACAGGGGGAAGAGCCGGAAATTCAGAGTGAGAACATGGAACTTGAGCCTGATATAGATAGTGTACTCCCCTACCTTGACCAGCCCGGAGACACCATCTAGCATAGTTGTCCAATGGACATATTCGATACCAAATTTTTTGACGAAGATGAATCGTTCGTGTTCCAGAGCGTTGTTTTTGATAGCCAATCCAAAAAATTGATTATTGAAAATAAAAATTTTAAAAATAAGAAAGGAAAATCTTGTTCAAAGGTTAACCTTGTGAACATGCGACCGTCCCAAATCTGTCAACTTCACATAGCGAGCGGAGATGCACTTCATGATTCCATTGGAGGCATCGAGACCGAGAATTCCAGACTGAAGGACCAGGTCAAGGAATTGGAAGAGGCTTTGATTCCTATGCCATTGCTTGCCAATCCTTTGGCAATAGCCATGCCTGCCACCCCTGCAACCAAGTTAAAAGGATCATCTAGCCTCCTCACATCCTGTAGAGGATATGTGCAAAATAATATCAAGAAAATAATGGAATTGGTTACTAAGGCGTGGGAAACATCACAAACCATGAATTCCCTTGGAACCAGGGTACATAGTTTGCTCGAACATTTGTAGGTGGAGTTAAAAGATGAAGAACATTTCTATTTAAACACAGTCCTTCCTTTTGGGACCATTGTCAACAACATGACAGAAACAAAAAGAAGACAACAAGATCTTCCATCCAAAAAATGGATTGATCAATTAAATGCATGTTGGAAAGAAAAAGTGAAGAACTTACATCTCATTGTTTAGTCATGTGAACAAGCCATATCGAAGAAAGAAAAATTATTCACAAGGTTGTCCAGAATAAACTTAGCCGGAAGGACCAACGACTTCCAAGACCCCAACTTAATCGTGAACTCCTTGCCCTTATCTAGGCAAGACTTCGATAAACAAGTTGATATGTTTAAGGCATTGTCTTTGGAAAAGTTTTACAACATCCTTGAATATGGTCAAGATCACATCGACGACTGGCTAGTCGACTATTCAGTACAGAATGAGGAAATTGATCAGGCTCTGCGTAATCTTTCTGCGATGGCCATGTGACAAGAGTGTGGCACACCATCCCACCACCCTCATGCATTTAAGCCTAGCTTGCGATGACCCAGGCACCATTACTCTCAGTGCAGTTAGCCTCATCCTGTTGTCTTTTTTATGGCATAACGCCATGAATTCGAATTTACTCTACGTGTGCGTCTTTGCCTCCTTCAGCTGCCTCGACGCTGCCATGCCTCCTACCAATTTCATTTTCATAGGTTCCATCCCTTCGCTGATCTCCCCTGCAACCTACATTACTTCTAGCTACACCTCCACTACCTGTGCTTCCTCCCTGCACCTACTTTCCCCCTCAGCGTCACCGAAATGCCAAGGCAAAGAGAAAAATCAAAGCGCGGCTCGGCCTGGCAGACAAGCCGATCGAAAGTGGCTCTCAGACCACCTCCTGCACCATCCCCTAACTTGTCACCTGATTCATATTCCTCACACTCCTCTCCGTCACAATCACGACAAGGTCCCGGTGACCTCCCGATCCTCTCCTCGTCCTCCACTACTCGGCTGGAATGGCTTTCCCTCTCTGACAATTCACTGGGTTTCCACCCAGGACCCTCTTTTGACTTGGCCTCATCCTCGGTACCGCCTCCTGCAGTTCCACCAAGTTCACTGGTGAGTGCACCTGGCCAACAAGAGAACTCTTTCGGTCGGCCTCACCTGGAAGTGACACCAAATCTCCCAGGGCCACAACTAGGGCCTCAGTCCTTTTCTGACCTAGTACCAGATTCACAATTTCAGGACACCATTGTTATCCTGCAAGGTCTGGTCTTTGAGCTGCAACAAGGCCTAGAAGACCTCCAGTTTCGACTGGAAATCATGGATGGAAAGGCCTCAGTGCTCTTGCAAATGATCTCCACTCTATAGGGGGTTTACCACTCTTCACCAGGAGCAGGTGAAGCTGCAGCGGAAGGAAATGAAAGCGACTCAGGGGATGGAGGAGAAGATGCTGCAGGGGTTGGCGATGAAAACGATTCGAGCCTTGCCATGCACGTGGCCATGGACGAGGTAGGTACACATGTCTAAGAGGCAGTGCTTGGCGATGACATCGATGCAAAAACGACCATGCATGAGGCCATGGAAGAGAGTCATATACTTGCCAAAGCCATAAGGGAGGGGGACGACATAGGCACTGCCTTACACGAGCACATGGAGTGGTAGGGGACAATCATCGAAGAGGAAGTTGTGGAACCGATGACCTTCACCACCTCCCAGTTCACGTGGCTGTGCTTCAGGCCAACTACATGACTGACACATGTGTCCTCATGTCATTTTAGCCAAATGTTTGACTTTCTTTTGCCTCTTGGTGGCTAGGACCATGCTTGATATGATGTTTAGTGTTTAAGTTTTATCATTTCCAAGACTGGTAGATTATAAAATTTGACTCTACTATTATTGGTTGGATGAACTGGTTTCCCCTTGAGGCAGTTCAATTATTACAGTCTGGACCTCTGGATGACTTTTGTAACTCTAGTTTTTTGAAGGATTTTTATACAACTCTTACTTACAAAAAAAAAAATAGTTTCAAGCCTCATGATTGCAAGAGAGCTATTGGGAAGGGGAGTTCTAGTAGGTTTTCCAAATATATGCCTCCTTTCTTCCCCTCCAAAAAAATGTGATTATACTAACTTTTATTAAAATCACAAGTAAGTGATTTTTAAGTATGTAAAAGGAATGGAAGAACCAAGTCAACACCTAAGAAGTAAAAGTATCCACAATGAAGAGAGTGGTCCAAAAAACTTCCCAATGGTAGATCTTGGCCACATCAAAGGAAGGATGACCTATTAAAAAATATTCTATATGCTTAGTGATGCATGCAAGGCTTGGTCACTAGATGCTTGAAATCCCAACAACAATGATGGGAAACCTTTGAGAAGCAAATTCAATTGTGGAAAAGACCTTGCTGCTCCAACTACATGAGCAACACCAACTCGGGAAAGAATTTTTGGTTTTCTTGAATCATTTGTAACATCATGCACCTTGGGCCAAGGAAGGGGTGGGCCCTCTATGGAGGCTACCTAGTGTTGTCTGAAAGAACCATGACTATGTAGAAGTAGTGATGGACCCATCAACATTCGAGGAGATCCAAGGATATTTTCAATCTTGCATATAAAACTTTTAGTTTTGAAAATATCGTTAGCCTATTAGTAGTAGTTATGCTAAATATATTAGAAGACAAAGACGATGTTTGGAGTCCTAGTATAGATAGGCCTATTATGTTTCAATTTTTTTTTATCCATAATTGATTTTCTAGAGTAAGGTAGTGGACTAAACTACTTTATTTTGTGGTGTCATGTTTGGCAGTGTTTGATCTATCGTGTCCCAATCTAAGATCCTAGCACTAGATTAAAGGACCCACAAAATCCTAAACGGTCCTTTGTATTATGCTGTAAATTTCTAGAAATATAAGACTACTTTTTATAATCGGCCTATAAAAACCCTAATGTAATAAGCTTATATATATATAAACTCATGAATTCTCTTTTTACAAGTTGCTTTCAATTTTATTGAATTTTTTAATGTTTCTAATCTTTTTGGCTCTATGTTTCTTAATGGGTCCCGTAAGGTTTCGAAACCACAAACATGCTATCATTTTTATTTCTCTAGGTAAACACTAAAAGAAATCTTATTTTGGGGGAATTTTGTATTGATGTTTGTTCTAGAAATGAAAAAGAGGGTGGAGGGAAGGGAAGTTTCTAGAAACATAGTCATAGATGCAAAAAATGTAAGTCCATGAGTACAAGCTAAGTCACCCCTCTTCGTAGGTAACATGGTATCCCTTAGCATGAAAGAACAACTTAATTTCACAATTTAGAGCGATGTCTATGTTCAACATTCCCCTTTACAATATTCTATGATGGAAATGTCCTAGTCACTAGAAGTTCTAACTAGGTTCAATATAACATGAACTACATGCAAAGAATCCAAATTGCACAATTCATTAATATGTGAACCAAACTTGATTTGTTTATGGAGTAATATTTCTCTAGTATTAACCTACTTAGATAGATTGTGGTTATTATTGAAGCTCTCATACACATATGTAGTAGATGAGTCTTGAGATAATTCTTAGTTGACCTCTCGAGCCATGGGAAGAATTTGGGTGCCTAATAAGCATAGAGTTATATTTGAGATTTCTACCTTGCCAGATGAAAATCAAAAAATATTTTAGATGTTTGAACACGATTTTGGTAAGGTACTTGAAACACCCTTGAAAGATTAATTAAGTTAATTATTTTTTTGGGCATCTCAAAACTTCCATATGAAGCTTAACATACAATTCTATGCACATATCGAAAATTTCCTCGATCGCTATGATAAACATGAATTATGTTTTCCATTTCTTTGTCCTTATAACTATATTCATGTGTGTATATTTTGGATAAAAAAAAAATATGATATTACCCTAGTTTCCACTCACCACATAATATTTTTTCCTTTAAATATATCATTGGAAAAGCTTGAAAACTATGTTAAGTTATCATTGCGCCAAGAGACGCAAGGTGTTTTACAACCTTGTTGGTTGGTTATCTTCAACACTATGTGCTTGTGTGGGTGCATGTAATGCTAAAGAAATGAAGAAAAGCGTCAACATATTAACTCTCTTAATTACCATGACATATATACAAAAGGACATAGAATTTATCTTATTTACCATATTTAAATAATAACTGTAAATAAACTAGCATAGATCCATCCTGGCCTTAAATCTATTATACATCAAGAGAGATTTAAAAGTCAAAGAAAACCTCAAGTTTTTTGTATTCCTTCTTAATGCTTAATATATTCGGGGTTAAAATGAATCTATGCTTATAATATAAACATTTTATATACTCAAAAGGGAATGTTAAACTTTTCATAATTTAACCTTTTGTCCGACATAGTGTCTTTTAGAGATAATATATCATGAATAAGGGAAATCATAAAACCATAGTCATTGCTAAGATCTACAATACTATTGCCATAGGTAGTTTGAAGTTTGAAGTTTAATTTTGAACCAAAATATGAAAATATTGTCGATTTTGAGTAATGAATGGATCCCAAAACATATATGTTAGGGCACAATCAGTCAAGTTTTGAATTTGGGGGAGAAATATGTTGATTCTAAATTTTTAACTTTGTCATATTTTGTCTTTGGTGTGGGGGTTAACATAAATTTAAAGGACAATCAATTTTTCAAAACAATATAAGAACAAACTAAAACTAGATCCATGGTCATTGAAATTAGACATCTTAAACATTCTCAATATATGATGTTGGGAGTTCAAGTGCATGAAAAGTGTGATGTTTGAATACAAAACAATGTTAGTGAATGTGTTAAGCCCTAAATAGTGGAACATTACCCCTTAATTGGGGCATATTATATTAGTATTTTTATTTTATTTATGTCGACTTGGGTCCATTAGTTGTAATTGTACCTCCTAGTCTCCTATATATACCAAGAAGACCTTTTCATTTGGAATCATCTTGTATTTGTGAATTTATGTGGTGTATAGGCAGGTTTCCCCCTCAAAGAGGCTTATTATATGAAATTATCTCTTTTTCAAGGCACATAGTACTTATTCTGATGTTTTTATGCTATTTGGATTTTTTTTCCTAACATTTGGTATCAAAGCTCAAGGTCTTGGGGTTTCGCTGCTGCATCTGAGACACCTTGGAATTTTCACTATAACTTTTTTTATGGGACGTTTCAGAAGGAAATCCTTGGGGGATATTTATTATATGAAGCAAGGTACTTGTGGTTAAAATATAAACTTTCAGGGATTTATACTTTCATAGATATAGCCTGTGGAAGTTCAGGTCTCTGAATCTTCATGAATTCAGTCATCTCAGAATTTTTGCTATAAATTTTGTTCTGTGATGATTCAAAATGTGAAACTATGAGGGTATTCAAATGAATTATCAAGGTATCTGTGGTAAAATTTTAATTTTGTGGTTCATCCTAATTTTGGAGATACACCCTGTGTAAGATAGGGTAGCTGACTAGTCTTATTAACTAGTCTCAAACAAGTGTTCCCGGTAAAACAATGATATCTTCTTCAATGAGTATCCAAATTAAGTGAGACCAGTTACATTGGATAATGAAAATTTTGTATTTCTGGTGCAAGTTTTAGAATAATATATCACATATTGTGCACTTGGCACACTTTACAAGTACGCTCTCCTAGAAAGGAAAAAAATCAGCAGGGTGTGGGGAAGTTACTATAACTTCCACTTGGCACATCCAATTTTGATCAGACTTGTGGCATTGTAGAGAGGAAATATCATAGAACTACATAATGAAATTTCAGACCCAGAAGGGTCGAAATGTTAAAGATACAACAAAAGAAAGGTCGGTTAGCATAACAACCTCCAAATCAAGGTTCAAAGGTGCGTTTTGTTTTTGAAAATTTGCATATATTTTGACTAGAATATCCAATTGGGGTGATTCAAAAAGTAGAATAAAGTGGGATAAAAGGCGTATCACATAAATTTGAGAGAAACTTAGGGATTTTTTTAGGTACAGACATGTTTTGACATCTCTAAACATAGGAGTTGTCGTTACTGGCCAGCGCTACAACCCGAGGACAGTGTGGTTCTTCCACGTACCTAGGGTATATTGGAAGGCCCCTTTCAAATGATTGTGCATTAAACAAAACTACTATGGATTTGAGCTCCCACATACCTTGCGTATACCGGGAGACCCCCTAGAATCCTAAGACTTACAAAGTAAATATTTTGGTCGTCTTGTCGATATAGTACACCGAGAACAACACTCGGGGAGATCACTCTCTAGTACCTGGGTAGTCGGGTAATACAGATAAGGGAATAGTCAAGCCTCATTGGTTAGTGCCCTGAGATATTGGGCCGAGTACTATTGTTGGACCCCACACATATATCAGAGAGCTATACCAACTGACACTCCCTTGTATGTGAGGACCTCTACTTAAGCCAATTAGGAATTCCTACCTTGCAATGATACTTGGCCAACACGCCACCAAAAAAGGGAACTTCTACACCAAATAAGCCTTCAAACATTCCTACTTGGAATCTTGATGAAGGTGAAGAAATGTGCAGGGACATAAATGATTTACAAAAGAAGGTAGTAACAAAAGATGAACTGCAAGGGATGATGGATTCAACTGAAGCTAAGCTGGAAGCAATAATGGATACTAAGATGTATGGTTTAAAAGGAGATATCATGGAAGGATTGAAAAATTTGCTAATAGAGAGGCCACCTGAAAGTGACAATGTATCCCATGAAATTCATGATGAGGAAACAAGGAAGATGAATCAAGACTAGTGAAACTCCAACTTTGGGTTGAAGACCAACCACTTTCCTAAGATAAATATGAGGAAGTTTGATGGCAATGATCCAATCACATGGATACTTTAGATGGAGCAGTTCTTTGATCTACATTATGTGTGACACAGACAAAAAGTATGAATTGCGTCTTTATATTTAGAACCTAATCAATTTGTGTGGTATCAACGGCTTTGTTCTCACAAATCACTTGTCACTTGGACAATTTTCACGGAAGAAATGATAGCTCATTATGAGGATACAAGGAGCAATACCTTCTTCGGTCAATTGATAAATCTCAAGCAAAAGGGTTTAGTTGCGGAGCACATTGAGAACTTCCAAAGATTGAATATAAAGGTAACAAATATTCCAGATGAGCACCTGATTGATGTATTCATAGGAACTTTAAAGGAAACCATTCAACATGAGGTTCACCTTTGGGAACCCAAATAATTGGAGAATGCATTCAAAGTGGTGAGAAATGTTGAAAGTAAAAATCTGGCTATGGCTACTAGAAGGAACACTCCTAACATCTATCGAGAGAATAATGTTCCTTCTTCTAAAACATATTAACCTACAAGGTTGACACCTCAACAATTGGAGGAAAGAAAAGAAAAAGGTTTATGCTTTAATTGTGGCAACAAGTATAGTAAGGGACATAAGTGTGGTGAGAAGAAATTATTCTACATAGATTGTGAAGATGAAGAAAAACAAGAACAAGAACCATCTCAAGATGAAAACGTAGAAGATATTTATTTTGAAGAGTTGAATCCCACCATATCATGTAATGCGTTGGTTGGAATTAACACTACTTAAACCCCAAATATCAAAGTATATATCCAAAAGAAAAAGGTAATAGTCCTAATTGATTCTGGTGGTACTCATAATTTCATTCACTATAAATTAGCCAAATCTCTCAATTTCTTTATATATACAACGCCAGAGTTTCAAGTAATGATTGCAAATAGAGGAACTATCAATTGCTCAGGAAAATTCCATAAGATCAATCTTACTATGGGGGAATATGCAATGAATAGTCCAATGCTTATTATACCCATGGGTGGTGTTGATGTCATACTGAGAGTCCAATGGTTACAATCATTGGGAACAATGGCTTTTAATTTTCAATAAAATTTTATGAAATTTTCAATGGAAGGAAAGAAAATTGAGTTAAGGGGTGTCATAGGGAAACCCAATAAGGTGATAAGCTCTAATGGCATGACAACATTATTGAAAAAGGGGCATTAGGGTGTAATTGTACAACTATTCTTACTTGATGTTCAAACATCTAAGCCATATATTCCCCTAGATCTCCAAGGGATTATTGATAAGCATTCCAAAGTATCTACATATATTCTGAGAGCTCTTTCACCCACTCGCGATCATGATCATGTTATTCACCTAATTCCTAGGAGTGTTCCTCCTAACATCAAGCCTTACAGATACCCTTATGCCCAGAAGAGTGAAATTGAGCATATGGTTGAAGAAATGTTAGAGGTTGGCATTATTAGATCTAGCTAAAGTTCTCACTCTACACTGGTGGTAATGGTACTCAAGAAAGAGGGCTCATGGCGTATGTGTCCAGATTATAGAGAGCTCAGCAAGATCACCATTAAATATACGTTTCCCATTCCCATCATTGATGAATTGTTATATGAACTACATGGAGCAATCTACTTCACAAAGTTGGATCTTTGTTCAAGTTATCATCAGATTAGAATGAAGGAAGCAAATATCCCAAAAACAACATTCATAACTCATGAAGGCCATTATGAATTTTTGGTCATGCCTTTTGGCCTTACGAATTCACCTTCCACATTCCAAGGGTTGATGAATTCCATTTTCAAGCCCTTCCT
>CBVK0103069174.1:1726-13617 GCA_900067695.1 Picea abies | reverse complement strand
ATGCCTCAGGAAATGACATTGGTGTTGTTCTAATGCAAGAAGGAAGGCCCCTTTCTTTTGAAAGTCAGACACTCAAGGAAATAGACTTATACAAACCAATTTATGAGAAGGAAATGATGTCAATACTACATGCATTGAAGTAATGGCGCCCTTACCTAATAGGTAGTAACTTCAAGGTCAAAACAGATCACGACAATCTTAAATAATTCTTGGAAAAAAGACTATCTTCAGAAGAACAACAAAAATTGGTGACCAAGATGTTGTGTTATGATTTTGAAATCATCTAAAAAAAAGGGAAGGAAAATGTTATGGCAGATGAACTCTCAAGAAATGATGAATATATTGATGCCTTTCTATGCGCTATCTCTATCATCCAACCTAATTGGATAACAAAATCAAGGGATGAATGGAAGAATGACGAAAAAGTATGGACTCTCATTCAAAGGTTGCAACAGGATTTTAGTGCATCAGATACATTTACATGTAAAAGTGATTCACTATGGTACAAAGATCGCTTATATTTATGTAAGAACTCCCAACTCAAACAAAAGATACTTTTGGAATTGCACACCTCTTTGGTAAGAGGGCACTCAAGATTTTTGAAAACTTATCATAGGTTCAAGAAGGATTATTTTTTGGGATGGCATTAAAATTGATGTTCAAAGGTTTGTGGCAGAATGTTTTTTTTTCCAACCAAATAAGGTGGAAATGACAATTCAGACCCCGGGTCTTTTACAACCATTAGCCATCCCAAGTCAGCGTTGGGAGGAGGTTTCCATGGATTTCATCACAGGGTTACCAAATTCTGAAGGAAAGTGTCATCATAGTGATTGTTGATAGACTTACCAAGTACACACACTTTTGTGCACTCTCTCATCCTTTCAAATCCAATACATTTGCCTCCACATTCATGGAGACAATTCAAAAGCTACATGGAAGCCCAAAGATTATTGTAAATGACATAGATCCCATCTTCACTGGAAATTTTTGGACATAATTATTTTCTTGTTCGGGTACTCAATTGGCTCATAGCTCATCTTATCATCCTCAATTTGATGGACAGATTGAGATAGTGAACAAATTTCTGGAAGGATATCTTCGTTGCTTTGTCTCTGATAAACAAACACAATGGTTCAAGTGGTCACCCTTGGAAAAATAGTAGTATAACACTTTCATTCACACTGCAACAAAAATGACACCATTTATGGCGCTCTATGGATATCACCCACTGCCCATTACTTCTTCTAAAAGAAAAATCTAAGGTTCAAGCAGTGGAAAATCACATCGAGCATCAACAACCAGTTCTCCAACTCTTAAAGGACAACCTGACCATGACACATAATCGCATGAAACAACAAGCAGATCAACATTGCAGTTAAATAATTTTTTAAGTAGGGTATTGGGTATTTTTAATAATACAACCATACAAACATGTGCCCCTCAAGCAAGCTAAGAAGGATAATAAATTATCACCGAAGTACTATGACCCTTATAAGGTGTTGCAAACTATTGGTACTATGGCATAGAAATTGGAGCTGTCTGCACATTCACTAGTACACCCAATTTTCCATGTTTCATGCTTAAAGAAGGTTATAGGTGACAATATCCTAGTTCAAACTGTATTTCCAGAACTTGACGAGGAAGGGAAAATCATATTGGAGCTTGAAGCTATGACTAACGTAAGATTTCACCAGTTGAGGAATATATCCATTTCAGAGTATCTCATTAAGTGGAAGAAACAAACTGCTGAAGATTCCACTTGGGAAGATGAGTCTTTTATACAAAAGCATCCATAATTACTAAAGTGTTGCAGACACACTTGTCTAAAGGGGAGGGGCATGTTAAGACTTAAATAGTGTCACATTACCCCTTAATTGGGGCATATTACATTAGTATTGTTATTTTATTTATGTCGACTTGGGTCCATTAGTTGTAATTGTACCTCCTAGTCTCCTATATATACCAAGGGGACCTTTTCATTTGGAACCATCTTGTATTTGTGAATTTATGTGGTGTATAAGGAGGTTTCCCCCTTGAAGAGGATTATTATCTGAAATTATCTCTTTTTCAAGGCTTGGAGTACTTATTCTGATCTTTTTATGCTATTTGGATATTTGTTTCCTAGCAGAATCCTTATTGCAAGAAATAAGGGTTTTTTCTCTTATATAATGTTATATAACATGATTGTTGGTGCATTCCAACCACCACAATAAAAAAAAAAAAAATCTATAACAAAACCTCATCCTAAATGTGTGGGTTTGTGTATACATATGAATACATGCATGTATATACACAAATGTGCATACACGACCATTGAGTGGGTGATGTGGACATGGGGTGTGTGTATGTAATATGTATGTGTACATGCACATATGTATATACACACAATTAGCAATTGGGTGACATAGGCTTGGGTCATAAAGATTTAAAAATTTCTTATATGTTGATGTCAGTTTTTTAATTATCTATACACACATGTGTTGTAATCAAATCATTATAGCTTGTCAACATATATACAAAGTTCAAACATGTATATTGCACATAATGCACATAATGTACTATAGGACCCATGGCATACCCAACTGTGCCCTCCTAGTCAACAATAGGTACCCAGTTATTCGAATCCTAAAATTTTGATCTTCAGACAATCGACTCCACCAATAAAACACATATTTGACTTCCAAAAGAAATCCAACAAACTACCAATGCATGGTAAGTGCAAATTGAGGATGCAGTGATAGAATTTAAACATACAAATATGGTAAACATGGAAACACATGTCTATATTCATATATTATGAAAATTCATACAAAATGCGTGCTCATATTCTTCATCATACCAAAATTCAGTGAATTAAATCATAAAGAAACAAAACAAGAGTTAAACATCCATATTTAGTAACTCACTACTCAACCATAGGAATCCACTATAGATGCCATCCCTGAGCTAGGCTACAAGACCGACAAGGTGAAGAAACCAACTATAGGCTTATGACACTCACAACCTAATCCACAACATTCATAATTCTTCCAATCCTCTTACCCCGGGACACTCCAAGAACTTCATCCAACATTCAATCAACCATGAAGCTCTCCTTTCACATCCATACACAACAAAACTTGGAAATTTCCTTTCTCTTTTATATAGTCCCCTAGGAAATCTCTATCAACATGTGCTCCAATGCAAGTGGGAAGAGCCCAACTTATACCAATCGCCCTATGGGAAAATTTCATTGATAATTTTTTTTTACTTAGGAGGAGTCAATGAACAACATAAATAAGGGGTGGTAAGAGCAAGGAGGGTCATTTTTTACCTCGAGGGAAAAATGGAAGAAACCTTTTCCAGGGACTTGGAATTTCATCCAATAGTCAAGTTGAAGATTGTGTACTTATTCAGGGTTTACTTCTCACAATTAGCTCTAGTATAGACTCATTGATCATAATCGGAGACTCTAGAGTTATATTCAAATCCTCGGTCCATCAAACAACTCTGAAAGACAATAATCGTGCCTCTATCTTTGCTAGAATCAACAAATAATTTCAATTCATGGTCAGCTTCTCATACTATCATGTGTTAAGGAAACTCAACATTCACGTTGACCACCTAGAAAATGAAGCATCCTCCCTAGCTCAAGGGGTTTTGGTAAAAAATGGGGGGATAAGTTCTTCCTTCATCCCCCAATGTTTATGACCCACTTGAAATCAAAACCACGTAGCATTCCAATTAATAAACCTATGGCTAGACATTTCCTAACCCCGTCTCCAATTGCATGGAAAGGACTTGCAAGGACACAAGCTTTGGTTTGGTTGCATGTGAGAATTAATCCTCATTCTAGGTTTTGTTCCCTTGATTATAGATCTTTGTTTGCGAGGTGAGATAATGGGAGATGTGGTATGGTTTGAGAATTTAATTTTGGGATTTAGCTTATGTATGATATTGGTCCATGTATTGATTTTGTTTTTGTGCCACCTTCCTGATTTGATCACTCTAGTAGCAACCACCAGAACTCCCCCTCTATTTTACTGCTCCCCTAGATTCACAAATTTCTAGAATTTATGTGGTTATCAAGAAAATCTGACAAGAATTACCTCTCTGATATGGTTATTGTTTAAGTGATTTGGTTTATGGGGTGTAATTCTTAGGTTTCTTCAAGCCCCTTTTTCCTAGCTATGGTTTCGATTTTTGAATCTCTACAGTCGACTTCAAGATCTGGGGTCGGGGAAGACTAACCCTTGCCACTTAGTCTCGTCTCTTTGAAAAAATTCTTTGGGCCCTTTGAGTTCGTGTTCCATCATTTTTTGGGTTGGATTATTGAAGAAAAGATTCCAAATCTCATTCATAGTTGTGGAGCCCACTTTGGTCAATTCGGTCTTCTCTCGGCCTAGTTATTGGCAATCACAATTGTGAAAAGATCAACATGTATGGACTCTAGATATCTTCAAGAGATCTAGAGGATCCTTCGTTGGGATGAGGAAAGTGTCCAATGTAATGATATATCTCTTTGTTTAATTTCCACTAGCATTCAAGAACATTGGGCTACTTAGAATGAACATTTCATGAACCTCCTGATTCAACAAAATAAAAAATTGGATGTGCTCGAAGTAGAATGTAATATTCCACACAATTTGGTTCTTAACTTGCATAAGGACCCCTTATCTACTACTTTAAATCATCAAATTTCCATCAGTGCAACTCAAGCTGATCCCAAAAAAGGGGGTTTTTTTCATCAATTTAAAGAAGCCAAGGAAGTGGATCAACATACCTCTCTTCACTCCATGGGAGGATAGGAGGAATCCATTGACCAACATGTTTTTAGTTAGACTATATGTTTTTTAAAGTTGTTTGTATTTTGGGTGTCTTTTTAAGTATTATACTTACGTTAATAGTTGGTATGTATCAATCATATACAACTACAAACTTTCTTATGTAGTTTGTGAAGTCGGTAAGTTTTGTTTGAATTACCACATCAAATCTTTTTGTATGTTTTTCGATAGATTTGCTGTGACCCTTTTAATATAATATCTTCCAGTTCTGTTTTTTTTTTTAATGAACAACATAAGCAAGCAAGTAACAAATTCCATTTGTATCTCCAATCCACAATTCCCTGAGAAAGAAAAAGTGATGCAGGAGCACCATGTAAAATTGTATTTTCCTAAGTTTTAATATGTTTCTAGAGTGTTCTAGATTGGTCTACATAGGGAGGAGTTTGTTTTCTTTAAAATGTCACTTAATGTAACAAATTTGTTGTTTTGAGCATGCAGTTACATAAGTCGAGTTTGTTAGTATTAAGTTTGGAGGATACAAATCCAGCCTTAATGATTCAATTCATTATATTTTGTAATTATATAAATGAGCTCATGTAAGTGTGAAATCATAGAGAGAAGAGAGAAGAGGATAAGAGGAGAGAAAACATGTAGAGAGTGTGTGGTGTGTAATAGAGAAGGAGATTCAGAGTTTTAATAAAATAGAAGTTGCAGACCCATCTTTACTGAGAAATATTCTCCTTTCTTTGATTATTTCCATTGAATTTTTGTACAAGCAGCGTGATCAGGCTTTTGTTTTATGTTGATCCTTGTCATATCTATAAATTTATGTCTTATTGTTGATGTGGGGTCAAGATTCAAGGCATAGATCCACGCCTTGAATAATTGAGCATTCGAGAGCGAGAGTGAGTCCATTTAAGTCTTGATGGAAAGAGATTGAGAGGTTGGAAATATGAGTATAGTTGTTAAATATTGGATATATATGAGCAAATAGTTGTCCAAATTGAAAAGGGGATCAAAATCGAGTTCGATTCAACACAAAGGAATTAACCAAAATTAGTACAACTGGACCGACCTGAAATCCATATAAACAAGTATTTATTCCCTCTGGTGGCCAGTGGATGAAACCTACAATTGACGGAGAAATATGTGTTAAGTCCAACAATCAGAATGGGATAATTTCAAAAAGGGACAGTTCTACTATGTTTTGGGCTGGTGGTCGGTGTTCCCAGTGGCCCTATGTTTTTTGGCCCAATGATCGGGGTTCAATAGTATTAAACCTCTCAATGGTGTCTTTATATTCTAGTGGTCAATGATTATATCTATCTTGGTGGGATGGTTAATTGTTATCAACCAGATCAGAGAAAGGTGTGAGTATCAAAAGGTATGTGTTCATTTCTTTAATTCTCGGTGGCTTGAACGTTCAGGTGCACAGTTAAATCCTTGTCCAAAACCGTTGGGGTTTCGCTCTTGTATTTGATATTTGGTGAGTTTATGGCATATTTTGGATCCATTGAATTCATTCAAGTCCTCCCCAATATACACTATTTTTTATTGGGATGGTCGGAGTTGAAGATGATCTTGTTCATTCATGGGCAGTAGATGACGATTCAAGAGATAATGAGAGAAAAAAAAGGTATTTCAATCCAATAATATCTGAATTAAATAGAGATTGCAGAGGTACATTTATAGTCTCAATATATTGGAGACAGATAGAACCTGGATTAGCCAGGGTCTGCATCAATTTTGGTATCAGAGCTCGGGATGCTCTAAAAAAGGGATTGTAAAAGTTTTAGATGAACAATTGATTGTTGTGTTGTACAACCTGAAGAATATTGTTGCTATTTGTAGATGGTTCATATTTTTGAAGAACGTTGCATATTTTTGTGTTTGCAGGTGTTGCTGAGATGATGAAGATACTGGAGAAATTGTGAAAGACAAATATACAAAGAAATAGAGATGTTGCAAAGCTGTTGAAGAATGTATGATTTGTGATATTTAGAAGATTGAAGGGAAAGAGTTGGTGGCTAGGAGAATCCCTCAAGCTAGTGAAGCTTGAATAGTGGAGAGTGAGGAGCAGATAAAGCTCGAAGAGGAGGTCCAACATAAACAGGGACCAAAGATAACAACAAACTAGGTTGAAAGGAAGACCTAAGTGAGGTATTTAGCAAGGAGAAAAATGCTTTCTATAGAGGAAGAGACATAAAGTGAGCACAATTAAGCTAAGAGGAAAAGTACAGTGAAAAGAAGGGCTTGGTGAAAGGGTATGCCACAAAAAAGTGAAAGACTAATGATCTACGAAAGACGTCAGACTATAAAAATGAGCTTGCAAGGATGTCACTTAAAATTAGAGGTGTTAAAAGAGGTCAGAGAAGGAAACCAACAACGAAATCATTAATGATAGACATGAGGAACATGCATGAAAGTTTGCAAACCATATAGACAACTCAGAGAAGAGGAGTTGAAGCAGGTGATATGAGTGATGAAGAAGAACCATTAGAGGACATGCAATTGAAAGAGGAACAAGAAAATGTAGAAGAAAGGATCATAAAGGAAATTATGAAGGTAAGTTCAAAACCTCAATTAGAAATTCCTATGTATGAAGGAAGTCTTAATGTAGAATAATTGATTGATTGGATTGCAATCATGGATAAGTATTTTGAATATGAGGAGGTAGAAGATGAGAAAAAGGCCAACTCTGTTGCTACAAGATTGAAAGGACATGTCTCATTATGGTGGGATGGTGTTTAGAATAATAGAATAAAGAGAGGAAAGCAAAATATCACATCATGGGATAGAATGGTAACTAAATTGAAATCCAAATTCATGCCAAGGGATTACCACACACAATTGTTCTGAAGACTTCAAAATTTGAGATAGAAAGAGATGAATGTGAAAGCTTATACAGAGGAATTTTACAAGTTAACTATAAGGGCAGGTCACATAGAAGAAGATTTGGAAAAGGTAGCAAGGTATATAAATGGTTTAAAGTTCAACATCCAGGATGAGATTAGTTTTTATCTCCCAAGTGGAGGAAGCCTATCAACTTGCACTCAAAGTAGAAGAAAATATATCCAGGAAACAAACGCAGTATCCAGAAGATAGAAGTAGGTATTTCAGAGGTAAAATACAACATGATGACAATAGTCCAGTTCATATTTTTGAAGGAAAAGAAGGAAGTCCTCAAAGTCAAAGTTCAAGAGAAGATCATTCAAACAAAAGAAGAACATTACATTCAGAAGGTGAATATTTTTGGGTTTAAGTGTTTTAAATGTAATGGATATGGTCATAGATCTTATGAATGTCCAAATTTTCTGCATGGATGTCATACTAATCAGATTGTACAATTTGAATATGAACAAAGTGTAGGATTATCATTGCTGAGGAAAAGGGTACTTCTCAAGCCAAGTAAGGAGATCAAAGAACAAACATAAAGGAAAGCTTTGTTTAGGACCACTTGCAAGTCAAAAGGTAAGTGTTGTAAAATGATTATTGATGGTGGTAGCACCGATAATTTAGTATCTCTTGAAATGATTGAAAGATTGAGTTTGGAAACATTTGTTCATCCTACACCTTATAAAGTGATATGGTTACATAGAGGACATCATATTTTAGTGAATGAGCAATGCAAAATAAATTTTAAGATAGGAAGCTATCAAGATGAGGTGCTTTTTTATGTAATAACCATGGATGTATATCATGTATTATTGGGAAGACCTTGGTAATCTGATCAAAGAAAAATTTATGATGGGAGGAAAAATACACATACCTTTGAAAAAACTGATGAGAGACATACTTTTTTACCGTCAAAAGATGAAGGTGTAGTAGCAAAGATTAGTAATCAAGCATTGATGATTTGTGAGAAAGAGTTTTTGAAATGGGGAAAAGAAGATGTAGAATATATATTTTTGATCAGCCAAAGACAACTATTGCAGATCTTGAGGTAATTGATTTACCTTTAGAAAATCATATTTTGTTAAATGAGCATGAGGATGTGATTACTAGTGAATTGTCCACTGAAATATTGATGAGGAAAAGCATAAATGAGGCAAAGGAAATTATTGTAGAAGAGAATTTAAAAAAAATATTGTGATGGAAAGTAATGAAGATGAAGTGGGTGAGAGACTAGATGTGAGTCTCAAATAAATTTTGAAAAGTTCAGTTCAACATAGAGAGAAGATTCCAGTGTTAGAAGCATCTAGAGAGACAAAGGAGTCTCGAGTTTTGCAAACAAATTGTTTATTTGAGTGTATGGCTATAGTTCTTGAAGAAAATGGAGATGGGCAGATACACATAACTATCATAAAAGAGAAAGAAGCAGAATTGTCCGATGAAGACAAAAGCAAAACAATTGAAAGTTATGGATCTCATAAAAGCATGGGATAGAGTGACAAGGAAAACAACAATGGAGAAAATTTGACACATGGGCAACAACAGAGTGGAGAACAAGAGGTTATATTGAGAGATAGCAAGAAGGTTTTGTGTGAGAAAACTCAATTTGATATTGAAATCAATATGGGTAAAGACTATGATGAGCGGGTTGTGGAAAATAAAGTATTTGTGGATTTCGGGAAAGAAGAGAAAAAATCAATGACTCAGGAACAAGTGCATGCACACGAGGCACAAAAAAAGTAGTAGACTATACATATGGAAGAAAGGAAGAGAAAAGGGATGGATGAGAAGACAAATTTCTTTCAAGTTTTCATAACAATTATCTATATGGAAGTCATTTTGATGACTCAGAGTGGGTTTCAAAGGCCTAATGAACACATTGTTTTCTTTAATATGTTTTCTTCATGTGAAGGTGTGATCAAAGAGAGATTGAAGATGAAAATTGAAGAGTTGAGTATTGAAGATACTTCATATATGCATAAGAGATTGTTATGATTTTATTACAATCAACTTCAAGAGGAAATTGAGTTTGAAGTTGAAATCACTAAAACATGATTAAGAAGAAAATCACATCTACATCCAATGAGTA
Source organism: Picea abies (assembly GCA_900067695.1). Lineage (NCBI taxonomy): Eukaryota > Viridiplantae > Streptophyta > Pinopsida > Pinales > Pinaceae > Picea > Picea abies. The sequence continues at coordinate 3,873 of CBVK0103069174.1, read as the reverse complement.
GATTGTGGGATCCAAGAGGAATATGAAGAACAGATGCACCTAAGTTTATTTCATACTTTAGAGAGAAAGCTACATAAATGACAACATAATTTAAGAACTCATGGACATGAGTCCATGAAGAGTTTTTTATTCCTTGGGATTTTGATGCAGGAGCATCGTGTAAAATTGTGTTTTCTTAAGTTTTAATAGGTTTCTAGAGGGTTCTATATTGGTCTACATAGGGAGGAATTTGTTTTTTTTTTTTTAATTCCACTTAATGTAACAAATTTTTCTATTTCGAGCATGTAGTTAGAGAAGTTGAGTTTGTTAGTATTTTATCTAAGTTTGGAGGATATGAATCCAACCTTGAGTATTTGAGTCATTTTTTTTTGTAATTATGTAAATGAGCTAATGTAAGTGTGAAAATGAAAAGAGAAGAGAGGAGAGGAGAATCAGAGAAAAAACATGCAAAGAGCATGTGGTGTGTAACAGAGAAGGAGATTCAGGGTTTTAATAAAATAGAAGTTGGAGATCCATATTTACTGAGCAATATTCTCCTTTATCTGATTATTTCCATTGAAGTTTTGTACAGGAATCGTGATCAAGCTTTTATTTTATGTTAATCCTTTTCATCTCTATAAATGTATGTCTTATTGTTGATGTGGGGTCAAGATCCATGATGTAGATCTAATTCTTGATTAATTGAGCATTCAAGAGTGAGAGTGAGTCCATTTAAGTCTCAGTGAAAAGAGATTGAGAGGTTGAGAATCCAAGTATAGTTGTTAAATAGTGGATATATTAGAGCGAATAGTTTTCCAAATTGAAAAGGGTATCGAAAGCGATTTCAAGTCTATACAAAGGAATTAAATGGAACGAGTACAACCGGACCAGCCTGAAATCCATATAAACAAGTATTTATTCCCTTTGGTGGCCAATTGACGGAGAAATATGTGTTAAGTCCAACAACCAGACTGGGAGGATTTAAATAAGGCGCAGTTCTATTGCATTCTAGGGCTGATCGCCGGTGTTCATGGTGGCCCAGTGATCGGGGTTTGATAGCATTAAACCTCTCGGCAATGTATTTATTTTCCGGTGGTCAATGATCCTATTTATCCCAGTGGTTATGTTAACTTTTGTCAACTAGATCAAGGAAAAGTGTGAGTATCAAAAGGCATATCTTCATTTCTTTACTTCTCAGTGGCTTAAACTTTCCAGTGCACAATTAAATTATTTTCCAAAACCGTTAGTGTTTCATGCTTGTGTTCAATATTTGGAGAGTTTTTGGCATATTTTGGATCCATTGATTTCATTTGAGTCTTCCCCATTATGCAATATTTGGTATTGGGATGGACGGAGTTCAGGAGGAGGATGTTCATTCATGGGAAGTAGATGATGATTCAAGAGATAATGAGAGAAAGGAATACAAGGTATTTTGATCCAATTGGATATGAAATAAATAGAGATTGTAGAGGTACATTTATAGTCTCAAGATATCGAAGACAGATAGAACCTGGGTTAGACAGGGTTTGCATCAGAAAGTTCACTTGACCAAGGCCCTTATATCCAAGGTTACTTCAACTCTCAAATCTCTAAAGTCTTCAACTCAACCCGTAAACCTGATTTGGAAAAATCTTCCTCTTCTTCCCCACCCCTAGATCTCATCTCTCTTCCTTACATCCAAGGCACTATCTATCACATCTCCAAAATTCTGGCTAAAAATAATATCAAAATCGTTTTGAAACCATTTAAAACCTACAACAGGTTTTTAGATCCACAAAGGATAAATCTAATCCAATGCTTGGCCCATGAGTTTACCAAATCCTATACTCCTATGGAAAATCGTACATTGGCCAGACTGGTAGATCCTCCAAGGCCCATCTCAAAGAACACATTGTTGATACTACCAAAAATCTTTTCTCTATATTAACTCTTGTTGAACACTCTTTCGAATCCAAACAATTAATTTGTTTTGACCCAACTAAAATCCTAGCCTCAACACCCTATTACTTATCTTGCATCATTCATGAAGCCCTAAAAATGAATGACACCATAATAATTTTAATCGATATGATGGTATATACTCAACCAATCTTGGAATCCTAACATTTATTGCCTAAGTCATCAAACCTAGTTTTCTTTCTTTCTCCTTTCGCCCCCCCCCCCCCCAC
>CBVK0103069157.1:0-37491 GCA_900067695.1 Picea abies | reverse complement strand
CATCTCTCCGACGGCTACGATTGAGGTGCCCGGATCAATGACGCGTAAGTCAATTCTGGACCCCCCTCGCCTTTCTACCTTTAAGCGGAGGAGGGGGGTCCGGAATCAGTCTCGCATCTTCCCAACGGTCAAGATTTAAGCGCCCGGATCAATGGTGCTCGCGCGGTCCCATCCTTCTCAGCTGCTCTATGTTTAACCAACGTGGGCCCTTCCCCCGTTATGTCATATTCCAGAGCCACCTTTCCCCTGTTTCCATGTGTCATCTGTCTTTCTCCACTCTTTAGTCCAGGTGGTCCCTTCCCCGTCTCATCATCCACTCACCACCTGCCATGTGTCCTGCTCTCGTCCACGTCAGCCTCCCACTAAAATATGCCCAATACATCTCATCTACTGCTTCCTCTGCTTATTTCCTTCTACCGTGTGTCTCCCCTGTAACCCCTCTCACCCCTCATCACTTCATGCCTCGCCCTCATAGCTTTGGCGCCACCACTCCTGTTTTGTGCCCCATCCTTCGCGCCGGCCTCTGTGCTTATTCATCGGGCATTTTAGCTAATCCAGGTGGAAGTGCTAAGGATCTCCCACATAGCAGAGAGGCCGAGTTGGCTGGGCCATCCTCAATCCTGATGAAGCAGTTGGTGGTGGTTAGATATTGCCTCCGCCATAATGGGAAAGTACAGCGACGAGTTAAGAGCACGTCGATTCACCTACGGAGCTGTTAGGAGTTCGAGTGTGTCCACCGCAAGTGCACGATCATTCAGAGACTGCAGGTGCAGATGGTTAGAGGCCATGCAGATGCAAAGCTTTTAATGGAATGTCTTGATTTTGTTGTTGTTGTTGTTTTAAGTATATGTAGGCGTTTTCACCATTTTGGTATCTATCGATGGTAGAGCACAACTCCCGACTGTAAAGTTTTAAACATCATTTTAGTTTCCTGGTTGTGCATCTGTATCTGGGATTTCTTGTTTTATGACAAATAGTTTTCTTACTCCGTCTATGTTTTCGTCTCATACCAGGGAGTTTGTGATCGAATGATTCACATGAATTGTTGCAGTTTTGTTATGATAAAGGATTTGTTGTTACATTACTATATTCTCTGGTCTTCTGTGTCTGAATGTAAGAAGATCTTACATTTGGATGCTTTCTTCTCCAGTCTGTTAGAAACCTGATGTTTATGATGGACCTTCGCACTCTTCTCATACAAGTCTTCCCATTGCTCACCCTTATTACAACTCACTGTTTGAAGTTTATCTAAGACCCCATTTGCCCATGCATGCCTGGTCTAGTTTCAGAGTTGAGATGATATTGTTCCGAGTTTCCTTCCATTTGATCATCCCTTTATAAACAAATCATGACATTAAACTGATGGGTGTCAGGATCTGCTCCTGCAAGCAATCAAGGAGTGACTTCTGACGCTAACATTTCTGGCACCATTTCCAGGGATGAAGTTGAAGATTTCCCTGGGCAGAACGACATTGAGCCTCTGATTCTAAAGGTGCATCAGACATCAGAGCCCTTAAAGATTTCTATTATGCACCTGGCGACTCCACTTTGGTGACTCCATTGTTTCCACATCACTGTTTCAGCTGTGACTACTGTTAGCACACCTGAAAGCTGACCCTAAGGAGCTTTCTCGAGAAGGTTTTAGTAGCTGCTTTCTCAGCATGAGAAACTTCCTGGGGTAACGAAAACGTTAGGATCTAGCCTTTGATGGTGAACAAGGACCATACACATTCGGAGCTGCACATATTTCACCTGGAGACTCCATGGTTCAAGGATCGATTGGTGACTCTGCTGGTTCGATATGGAGAAAATCCTTGCTCGCAGGTTTGCTCTTAATTTTTCTGCTATTCCTGGTTTTCCTAATGTTGTCCCCTCTCCGAATGAATGGGGCGATTATTTGCCCATATTTGGAAAGAGTGAAGATGACAACCCTGCTTAGCATCTTTGGGAGTTTCATGAACTCATGCGTCAGTGGGAGATACATCATGAGGATGTATTACTAAAGATGTTCATGTTCTCGTTAGCAGGGGATGCACGTAAATGGTATCATTCTTTACCCCCTGCTATCATTTCTTCACTCAGTGAATTCCATGCAGCCTTCACTGCCTATTTTTAGGAGCTTTATCCCTCTGAGTTGATTTCATAGCTATTGTGAGGGATACAACAACTGTATACAAGCTAGTGCTGCTTCTTACATAGGCTGTGAGGATGATCCTGATGACCCAGATCAAGGATCAGTCCTTTCTCCTCCCCATTCTTCTGCTTCGGGCGAAGTTATGGAGCTGGTAAAATCTATCCATGCCAGACTTGACAGGTGGGAAGCTGAACAATACGCTGAAGACTTCTCATCCTTTGAAGTAGAGGCCCTTAGCAGCTCTACTAAGGGTGATTATGAAAAAAGCTTTCCCACGGGTCCTCTTTATGGTCATTACGAATATGACCCATGGGAGAACCAAGAAGAAGAAATCCTCTCAGATATGATTATGTCCGATGAAGGCTGTAAGGATAGAAGACTGGGGGAAGAAGATGCTCTGAGTGAACTGATAGAGTAGGAAAAATCTCTCAATGCCTAACATGGAAGGTTGGAATCTTAGGACAATGGGGAGGATTTTCCAGTCTCCAAGGCAGATGTTCTAGATGGCTCTTTCGAGGAGATTATTGAATATTTCGTAAGCACATTAACATTTGCCCCCGATGAGCTTGTTGTATCAGATCAAAATGATGAAGTGGTAGTTGTGGAAGAGGATTGTTCCCTTTTCCTTCACGAGATCTCCCATGATGTGTTTACATTCGAGATCGAAATGGAGGAGTGGGGGATAGTTCCACTTCTGCAAGTTGGAGAAGCTCTGTTTCCTCCCGACTTTGATGATTATCTGGAAGAGGAAAAAGAACCAAAGGAGCAGTTTGCCCTTTGTTTAGAACCAGTCAATAAGCAGCCACCACCCGAGATCAGCGAGCCCACTTCAGTTATTCACCCGCCTATGCTTATCAAAGATATTCATCCGCGTGTGAACAATTGTGGAGTAGAAGAGGCCGTCTTTCACCAATTTCCTGGAATTGGCCACTCATTCAATGACCCTGTCGGTGAATACATGGAGTGGCATTTCCCTTATACTTTGGATCCGACCTATTTCATCTCAACTCCAGCCTGTAAGGAGGAGTTGATGAGTGTAACCATTCTGCTGTCACGGTTACACCATTTGCTGGTGATCATCAACAGAAGGAAGGAGCTTCTATCCAGGAAGCTGCTTGAATGGCTATGGTGGAAGTTTTCTTTCACCTAGCCTATGTAAAATATTTTATTAGTTTAGGATTGTATATAAATAATCTCTTTGAGCATGTATCTTTATTTTGTTGCTTTTACTTTTCGGCATATATTTCTCAGCAGGGGGTTTGAGCTTGATTCCATAGCCCAACAACAAGGAACTAAAGCTATGGAATGAGTTCTTAGAGCATCACAGGGATGAATCTATCCCCCATGGAGCCAAATGTTAGTGATATTTCTTGTAAAGGGGTTAAAATGCAAAGGAGTGGGTCAAAAACCCACTTACCCTAAGCACCGGGCTCAAAATGCGCCTGTGGTAAGCGACGAGCGATATTGGACGACATATATTCACGTGCCCGGATCAACGACGTGCATGGGATTCCGGAGCCCCCCCGCCTTTCTACCTTTAAGCAGAGGGGGGGGGGTCCGGAATCCGGGACGCATCTCTCCAACGACTACGATTGAGGTGCCCGGATCAACGACACACAAGTCGATTTCGGACCCCCCTCGCCTTTCTACCTTTAAGAAGAGGAGGGGGGGTCTGGAATCAGTCTCGCATCTTCCCAACGGTCAAGATTTAAGTGCCCAGATCAACGGTGCTCACGCAGTCCCATCCTTCTTAGCTGCTCTATGTTTAACCAACGTGGGCCCTTCCCCCGTTATGTCATCTTCTGGAGCCACCTTTCCCCTGTTGCCATGTGTCATCTATCTTTCTCCACTCTTTAGTCCAAGTGGTCCCTTCCCCATCTCATCATCCACTCACCACCTACCATGTGTCTTTCTCTCGTCCACATCAGCCTCCCACTAAAATATGCCCAATACATCTCATCTTCTGCTTCCTCCACTTATTTCCTTCTACCATGTGTCTCCCTTGTAACCCCTCTCACCCCTCATCACATCATTCCTCACCCTCAGCTAATCGGGCCGTTCAACTAATCCAGGTGGCAGTGCTAAGGATCTCCCACGTCGCAGAGAGGCTGAGTTGGCCGGGCCATCCTCAATCCCGATGAAGCAGTTATTGAAGCAGTTGGTGGTGGTTAGATATCACCTCCACCATAATGGGAAAGTCTGGCGACGAGTTAAGAGAACGTCAATTCACCTACGGAGCTGTCAGGAGTTCGATTGTGTCTGCCGCAAGTGCACGATCATTCAGAGACTGCAGGTGCAGATGGTCAGAGGCCATGCAGACGCAAAGATTTTAATGCAATGTCTTGATTTTGTTGTTGTTGTTGTTTTAAGTATATGTAGGCATTTTCACCATTTTGGTATCTATTGATGGTAGAGCACAGCTCCCGACTGTAAAGTTTTAAACATCATTCTAGTTTCCTGGTTGTGCATCTGTATTTGGGATTTCTTGTTTTATGACAAACTATTTTCTTACTCCGTCTATGTTTTGGTCTCATACCAGGGAGTTCGTGACCGAATGATTCGCATGAATTGTTGCAGTTTTGTTATGATAAAGGATTTGTTGTTACATTACTGTATTCTCTGTTCTTCTATGTCTGAATGTAAGAAGATCTTGCATTTGGATGCTTTCTTCTCCAGTATTTTAGAAACCTGATGTTTATGATGGACCTTCGCACTCTTCTCATACAAGTCTTCCCACTGCTCACCCTTATTACAACTCTCTGTTTGAAGTTTATCTAAGACCCCATTTGCCCATGCATGCCTGGTCTAGTTTCAGAGTTGAGACGATATTGTTCTGAGTTTCCTTCCATTTGATCATCCCTTTATAAACAAATTGTGACATTAAACTGATGGGTGTCAGGCTCTGCTCCTGCAAGCAATCCAGGAGTGACTCCTGACGCTAACAGGAGGGAAAATGACTATAGACACCCTCATCTTTGTATCATTGTAGGAATCATAATTAGATTCATTAGCACATTAGCATAGAGAAGAAGAGAGATGTAGCAGGAGAGTTGTAGGAGAGAACCCATGTACATAAGTTTTGAATTAATATATGAAGCTTTGATTCAGACTCATGGTGTTATGATGTTTTCTGTGTATACATGCTGAATGGTCTGCTTATAGTTTCTTACTTTCTCTGTCATGCATTTGTTATTATGCTGTGTGTGGATGTATGTTTTCATGTTGAATGTTTAAATTCTGAGAGAGAAAGAGAATGAGTTTCAATTGTTTCTCTTCCTGAGTGAGAGTTCCTGCAAGAAGTGCAGTGAAACGTCCACAAGGAGTGCATTGACAAAGGTTCATTGTTTATCTCTGAAAGCTTAGGAGGGATATTGTTGTTCTCATTTCAGTAGAAGTGCAAGACAAGAACAGAATCAATGCAAGGTGTGCGTAGGCCGGTCGAGACCTTATAACTTATCAACTAAGGATGAGAGATTGTAGGGTTGTTGTTGCAGAAGGTGCACATAATCGAGAGTTCAAATACGTAGGAGTATTTGAAGGTCTACTACAAGGAGTGTGTGCATGAGTTCTTTTGGTGACTTGAAGTTGTCAGAGGAAAGCTCAGAAGGGTTAACACCTTTGAAGTGTTCAAAGGGGGAAGTCAAAGTCATTTCACAGGATTTGAGTTCCAATATAAGGATACTGGTTCATTTCGAAGGAGCTGTCAAGGAAGAAATATAGCGGTCGGAATTCTCCAAGGAGAACTCCCGAAATCACGAGAACCATAAGATCCATAGAAGTTACAAGGTGGATAAGGAGGGACGAATCCATCACTCTGGTAACAGGAGTCAACGTGGACCGTTGATTTTGATCATTAGACTGTTGGGATCATTTTGACATTTCGGGGTTCATAAGTCTGAAGTGTGGACGAAACCTTTGGTTGATCAAATCCCTGAAAAGCGAAAAGAGTTTCGTGTATAAAGGAGAAGAATAGCCAAGGATGAATTTTGGAATTTCGAGAATTTAGGATTCGGAATACCGGAAGTCCTAAGGACAAGGAGCTTGGGCCCTTGTATTTAGAATTTTGAAGTTGCGAGACCCGGGATATTGTGAAGTGGTATTTCATCATTTCAGGAATCAGGATTTCGGCATTCCTATTGACAATAATTCTGGCTCTTCACACGAGAACTCCGAAATTGTGAAACGCGAAATAGTGTGAAGTGGCGTTTTGGCAATTCGACGTTTCAGGGTTCGGGAACCTAAGAGGAAAGTGTTATGGGATCGAGAGTCTTGGAATCCCTGTACCCAAAAGTCTGAAATCACGTGGGATGTTGGATCGAAGGGAGGCTTGTAGCCATTGATCCCGTTGGAGATATTGTTTTGGAGTTCGGGGATTGTGGAGGTTAAAGAGCCAGAAGCCTTACATCAGGACTCGCGAAATCGTGAAGTTTGAAACCCCGAAAGGGTAAAATGTTCTAATAGAAGCCAGTCTTTTGCTGAACGTTTTAGGTTTCGACATTTTGGCATTTGTGAAGACAAGAGGTTGGGATTCCTTGTTTTAGAACTCCCAAAGTCGCGAAACGCGATACAATTGTGTAGGAGGATGCGGCCAAGCATTTCGGGAAAATTGACATTTCAGGTTTCGGAAGGTGGAAAGGTCGAGAACCTCAACAACAAGATTTGCGAAATTGCAAAACCCGAAATCCCAAAAAGGAAAGAAAAGGAAAGTCCCGATAAGGAAAAAGGGTGCGATCATTTTATTATGGTCAGGGGAGTTGAGTGGTGTTTTGTGTTGGTTCACACGGGGCATACTCATAAGGACCTGTGGAAAAAACACTGTTGTTGTGTGTGTGTAGGATTCCTTGTGGAGGAACCTAAGAGTCAATCAGACTCAGGAGGGAAGATTTAGAATGATCCTGTGCAGATCTCGATTCTGAGGATTGGGGGTCTGCATCAGTTGTGGTATCAGAGCACATAACAATTTATTTGCTTTCTGTATCAGAGAAAGGGGAAATTTCTCATCCATGCCACCAAGAAGAAGAGATAAGCCAATGCCTGATCCAACAGTGGAGAGAGAAATGCGCGAAATATGTGCTAGGCTTGATGCCATGGAGACAACACAGAGGTGCACAATCGACGCTGGAGATATCAGCGAGGCTGAAAGTGAAAATGAAGTTGGACATAAGGGAGAAGAAGTAGCAGTCGAAGATGCTACAGATGAATGCCTATTAAGGGCTGTTGCAAGGATAGGTGCTAGAGAAAAAATGAAGATTCCCATGTATGAGGGAAACCTGGATGTTGAAGATCTTCTAGACTGGATTAGAGATTTGGATAAATATTTTGACTATGAGGATGTCGAGGAAGACAAGAAGGTGAAACATGCTGTCACAAGACTTAAAGGCATGCAAAATTATGGTGGGATGAACTGCAGGCTGACAGACACTGCAAAGACAAGCAAAAAATCAAGAGTTGGGATAGAATGGTTGCAAAGATGAAAGCCAAATTCATACCCAAGGATTATCAAATTACTCTGTTTCGGAGGATGCATAATTTGAGACAGAAGCTAATGTTAGTGAAAGAGTACACTGAAGAATTCTACAAGATAAACATCAGGGAAGGTCATCGGGAAAGCGATGATGAAAAGGTTGATAGGTACATGAATGGTCTACGATATGACATTTAGGACGTGATGAGCATGATGACCCTTATAAATGTGGAATTTTCTTATCAGATGGCTCTGAAAGCTGAAGAAAAGCTGAGCCGAAAGTAAGGTCAAGAGGCCGAGGAAAAAGTCAAGCTAGACGCAAAACAATTTCCCAAGATAGAACTCAGAAACCTAAAGAAGAGTGGAAGAAACCTCAGACTCAACCTAAGAGAGGTGGAAGCTCACAGAGAGGACAATATGCTGATAGGAAAACTTTTCCTCGAACCAGAGGAAGAGGAAGAGGCAGAGGTGGAGAAATAAAATGCTTTACCTACGGAAAAAATGGACACAAATCCTATGAATGTCCAGATAGAAAGAAAGAGGGTGGTGAAACTCACATTGCCGAAGCACAAGGATGGAATGTTGAGGTAGAAGATGCTGCGGGCGGAAGATCCTTGATGATGAGGAAAGTTCTCTTAACACCAAATAAGGAGGGAGAGAACCCATCCCAAAGGAACAGACTTTTTCGGACTACTTGCAAGACCAAAGACAGGGTATGCAAAGTCATCGTGGATAGTCGTAGCATAGACAATCTCGTTTCTATAGAGATGGTAGAAAAGCTGGAGCTGGAGACTATTGAACATCCAAGCCCACACAGAGTTTCATGGTTACAAAAAGGACATCAGGTAAATGTCACTAAACAATGTTTAGTTGAATTTAAAATAGGGGGATATAAGGATGAAATACTATGTGATGTCATTCCCATGGATGTTTGTCATCTATTGCTGGGTAGACCATGGCAATATGACAGGAATGTGATTCATGATGGGAGAAAGAACACATACACCCTGGAGAAGAATGGGAGAGCTCACATGTTGCTGTCGATTAAGGATAAAGAAATGAAACCAGAAGTGATCAACACTGTACTTCTCATGAGTGGGAAGGAACTTCTTAAGGAGGTTAAGAAAAAGGAATATACACAATTCATCGTGGTTAGGAAGCCTAGAATTGTTTTAACCAGTACAAGAGTGGATGATTTACCAGAGGAAATCCAAAAGTTGCTGGAAGAGTTTGCTGATATAGTAGTGGATGAACTACCTTGTTTTTTGCCACCAATCCGAAGTATAAGTCATCACATCGATCTTATACCTGGAGCTAGTTTACCGAACAAAGCAGTGTACAGGTTGACGCCACAGGAGAATGAAGAAGTCAAGAGACAGGTCCAGGATTTAATGGACAAAGGATTGATTTGAGAGAGCTTGAGTCCATGCACTATTCCAACAATGCTCAACCCAAAGAAAGATGGAGGCTGGAGGGTATGCACAGACTCAAGGGCAACCAATAAGATTACCATAAAATATAGATTTCCATTACCAAGGATGGATGATTTGATGGATTGCTTGAGTGGAGCAAATTTTTTTTCAAAGATTGATTTGAAAAGTGGATATCATCAAATTCGTATGAGAGAAGGTGATGAATGGAAGACATACTTTAAGACAAATGAAGGGCTGTATGAATGGCTTGTTATGCCATTTGGATTAAAAATTGCACCTAGTACTTTCATGAGGTTGATGAATGAAGTCCTAAAGGAGTTCATCGAGAAATTCGTCATCGTATATCTTGACGATATATTAATTTTCAGTAAGGCAGAAGCAGAGCATTTGAAGCATTTAGCTACAATGATGAGGAGATTACATCAAGAGAAGTTGTTGATAAATATGAAGAAATCAACATTTATGAGGACAAAACTCATTTATTTGGGTTTTGTTATCTCTGCAGATGAGCTGAAAATGGATCCGAGTAAGGTAGAGGCGATTAAGAATTGGCCATCGCCGAAAAGTGTATTTGAGGTTTGAAGCTTCCATGGATTAGCTAGTTTCTATAGGAAATTCATCTGAAATTTTAGTGGGATTAGCGCACCAATGATGGACACGGTGAAGAAAAGACACAAATCTTTTCATTGGACAGAGGAAGCAAAAAAAAGTTTCAACCTGCTGAAGAGAAGGATTACTGAACAGCTAATTCTGGTGTTGCCAGATTTCTGTAAGACATTTCAGGTCAAGTGTGACGCTAGTGGATTTGCAATTGGAGAAGTCTTAAGCCAAGATGACAGAATGATCACATACTTCAGTGAGAAACTGAATGAAGTGAAGGTTAAGTACTCCACATATGACAAGGAATTTTATGTAGTCATACAAGCGCTGAAGAAATGGAGACATTATTTGGTTCCTAAAGATTTTGTTTTGTACAGTGACAATCATGCTTTACAATTCATGAATCAACAGGAGAAGTTGAACCAAAGAATATTAAATGGGTTGAATACATGCAAAATTTTACTTTTGTAATTAAACATATTTCTAGAACTGCTAACAAAGTTGCTAATGCTTTGAGTAGGAAATGTTTTCTTATGCAAGAGTTGAGAGTCAAAACATTGGGTTTTGATAACCTCAAGGACATGTACAGAGATGACCCAGATTTCAAAGAGGCGTATGACACATCTGAGAATCCAATTCTCAGGGACAAAAGTCAATGGGCTGAATATATGATCCAGGATGGATTATTATTCAGAGGCAATCGATTATGTATTCCAAAATTCTCCATGAGGGAGAATCTGCTGAAAGAAAAACATAGTGGAGGATTGGTCAGACATTTTGGTCATGACAAAACGTTATCGAAATTAAATGGCTCATATTTTTGGCCAGGGATGAGGACATATGTCAAAATATTCGTGGACAAATGTAGAATTTGTCAACACACAAAAGGAAAAAGGAAAAACAAAGGGTTATACCATCCATTACCCATACCTGAGAGGCCATGGGATGCAGTGAGCATGGATTTTATATTGGGGTTGCCAAGAACGTAAAGAGGGTTTGATTCAATCTTTGTGGTGGTAGACAGATTTTCAAAAATGGCACACTTTATACCATGCCAGAAAACTGGCGACGCAACTCATATTGCGAACCTATTTTTCAAAGAAGTCATTAGACATCACGGCTTGCCAAGGAGTATTGTTTTTGATCGAGACACCAAGTTCGTGGGACATTTCTGGAGGACTTTATGGAAGAATATAGGGACAAGTTTGTCATGTATCTCAGCTTATCATCCTCAGATGGATGGGCAAACAAAAGTTGTAAACAAAAGCTTGGGAGATTTGCTAAGGTGCCTAGTGACTGAACACCACAGTTAGTGGGATCAAATTCTGCCACAGGCGGAATTTTCTTACAATGATTCACTCAATAGAAGCATAGGGCAGATTCCATTCCAAATTATGTATGGAATGCAACCAAGGGGAGTTTCTGAATTGGAATATTCAGAACATAATGAATTCAGAAGTGCTAATGCAGAGTATTTTGTAGAAGCAATGAAGGGGCTTCACAGCCAAGTCAAGGAGTAATTGCAGAGTTTGAATCAAGAATACAAGCGTAGAGCAGATCAACACAGGCGAGAACTTCAGTTTGAAGTTGGTGATTTGATTCTTGCACATATAAGGAAAGAAAGGTTCCCAAGGGGAACATATAACAAACTGAAAATGAAGAAGATTGGACCATGCAATATCGTAAAGAAATTTGGGGCAAATGCATATGAGATAGAATTACCCGATGGGATCAGAATTTCACCGATATTCAACATCTCAGATTTGTACCCTTACAGAGCTGACGAAGCAGGAGCAGATAGTGAACAGAAAGAGGTTCATTGGACTAAAAAAATTCTTGTAGCTGAAAAGCCACAGATGTAAAGTATACTTGACAAGAGAATCAACACGAGGACCAGGAGAAAAGAGTATTTTGAATACTTGGTCAAATGGAAGGGACATCCAGTTGAAGATGCCAGTTGGGAGAATGAAGCAGAGATTCAGAAGCATGGACAGACCATGCAAGAACTCATGAACATGAGTCGATGAAAATTTTCAAGCGAGGGAGTATGATGCAGGAGCATTGCTAGCAACAAGCGAGCATGGAGGCGGAAGACAACTGGGATGAGCGCAATGCATTTTTGCACATGTTGAAAATGTTTTGAAATATTTTAAAAGACTAAGGAAGGAATATTAATGAAATAGCTAAGGAAGGCATACGCACATTTATGAATAAGTGATTGTAAACATATCTTAAACAATCTGCTCTCATCTGTCGATGTAAAAGACATTTATGCCCAGTTAATGAAAGTAGGTAGATTTAAATTCCAGATTAGAAAGTTTTAGGAACATGAGGGAAAATGACTATAGACACCGTCATATTTGTATCATTATAGGAATTAGAATTAGATTCATTATCACATTAGCATAGAGAAGAAGAGATCTGTAGTAGGAGAGTTGTAGGGGAGAACCCATGTACAAAAGTTCTGAATTAATATATAAAGCTTTGATTCAGACTCATGGTGTTATGATGTTTTTTGTGTATACATTCTGAATGGTCTGCTTATAGTTTTTTAGTTTCTCTGTCATGCATTTGTTATTATGATGTGTGTGGATGTATGTTTTCATGTTGAATGTTTAAATTCTGAGAGAGAGAGAATGAGTTTCAATTGTTTCTCTTCCTGACTGAGAGATACTGCAAGAAGTGCAGTGAAACGTTCGAAAGGAGTGCGTTGACGAAGGTTCAGATTTTATCTTTGAAATCTCAGGAGGGATACCGTTGTTCTCATTTAAGTAGAAGTGCAAGAAAAGCATAGAAGCCATGCAAGGTGTGCACAGGCTGGTCAAGACATTAGAACTTATCAACTAAGGTGGAGAGATTGTAGGGTTACTGTTGCAGAAGGTGCACATAATCGAGAGTTCAAATATGTAGGAGTATTTGAAGGTCTACCAAAAAGAGTGCGTGCAAGAGTTATTTTGGTGACTTGAAGTTGTCAGAGGAAAGCTCAGAAGGGTTAACACCTTTGAAGTGTTCAAAGGGGGAATTCGAAGTCATTTCATAGGATTTGAGTTCTAGTATAAGGATATTGGTTCATTTCGAAGGAGCTGTCAAGGAAGAAATCGAGCGATCGAAATTCTCTGAGGAGAAATCCCGAAATCAAGAGAAATGTAAGATCCAAAGAAGTTACAAGGTGGATAAGGAGGGACGAATCCATCACTCTGGTAACGAGAGTCAACGTGGACCGTTGATTTCGATCATTGGACCATCGGGATCATTTCAACATTTTGGGGTTCATAAATCCGAAGTGTGGATGAAACCTTTGGTTGATCAAATCCTCGAAAGGAAAAAAGAGTTTCATGTATAAAGACATAGAATAGCCAAGGACGAATTTCAGAATTTCGGGAATTCGGGATTCAAAATACCACAAGTCCTGAGGACAAGGAGCTTGGGCCCTTGTATTTAGAATTTTGAAGTTGCGAGACCTAGGATATTGTGAAGTGGTATTTCGACATTTCAGGAATCAGGATTTTGGCATTCCCATTGAAAGGAATTCGGGCTCTTCATATGAGAACCCTGAAATTGCGAAACGCGAAATAGTGTGAAGTGGCGTTTCGACAATTTGGCATTTCGGGGTTCGGGAACCCGAGAGGACAATGTTGTGGGATCAAGAGTATTGGACTCCCGGTACCTGAAAGTCTGAAATCACGTGGGACATTGGATCGAAGGGAGGATTGTAGCCATTGATCCCATTGGATATATTGTTTCAGAGTTCAGGGTTTGTGGAGGTTAGAGAACCAGAAGCCTTACATTAGGACTCGCGAAATCGCGAAGTCCGAAACCCCGAAAGGGTAAAAAGTTCTGATAGAAGCTAGTCTTTTGTTGAACGTTTTGGGTTTCAGAATTTTGGCAGTTGTGAAGATAAGAGGTCAGGATTCCTTGTTTCGAAACTACCGAAGTCGTGAAACGAGATATAGATGTGGAGGAGGACACGACCAAGCATTTCGGGAAAATCAACATTTCAGGTTTCGGAAGGTGGAAAGGTCGAGAACCTCAACAACAGGATTCGCGAAATCGCGAAACCTGAAATCCCGAAAAGGAAAGAAAAGAAAATTCCTGATAAGGAAAAAGTGTGTGATCATTTTATTATGGTCAGGGGAGTTGAGTGGTGCTTTGTGTTGGTTCACACGGGGCATACTCATAAGGACCTGTGGAAAAACATTGTTGTTGTGTGTGTGTAGGATTCCTTGTGTAGGAACCTAAGAGTCAATCAGACTTAGGAGGGTAGATTTAGAATGATCCTATGTGGACCTCGATTATGAGGATTGGGGGTCTGTGTCAGTTGTGGTATCAGAGCAGAGAACAATTTCTTTGCTTTCTATAGTAGAGAAAGGAGAAATTTCTCAGCCATGCCACCGAGAAGAAGAGACATGCCAATGCCTGATCTAGTAGTGGAAAGAGAAATGCGTGAACTACGTGCCAGGATTGATGCCATGGAGACAAAACAGAGGCACACATTTGACGTTGGAGATATTAGCGAGGCTGAAAGTGAAAATGAAGTTGGACATGAGGGAGAAGAAGTAGCAGTCGAAGATGCTGCAGATGAACGCCTATTCAGGGTTGTTGCAAGGATAGGTGCCAAAGAAAAAATGGAGATTCCCATGTATGAGGGAAACCTAGATGTTGAAGAGCTTCTAGACGATATTAGAGCTCTGGATAAATATTTTGACTATGAGGATGTCAAGGAAGACAAGAAGTTCAAACATGCTATCACAAGACTTAAAGGGCATGCAACATTATGGTGGGATGAACTGCAGGCTAACAAACGCTGCAAAGTCAAGCATAAAATCAAGAGTTGGGATAGAATGGTTGCGAAGATGAAAGCCAAATTCATACCCAAGGATTATCAAATTACTCCATTTTGGAGGATGCAAAATTTGAGACAGAAGCTGATGTCAGTGAAAGAGTACACTGAAGAATTATACAAGATAAACATCAGGGTAGGTCATCGGGAAAGTAATGATGAAAATTTTGCTAGGTACATGAATGGTTTGCGATATGACATTCGAGATGAGATGAGCATGATGAACCTTAGAAATGTGGAATATGCTTATCAGATGGCTCTAAAAGCTAAAGAAAATCTTAGCCAAAAGCAAGGTCAAAGAGGTTGAGGCAAAAGTCAAGCCAGAGGAAAAGCAATTGCCCAAGACAGAACTCAGAAACCTAAAGAAGAGTGGACTAAATCTCAGACTCAACTTGAGAGAGGTGGAAGCTCACGCAGAGGATAGTATGCTGATAGGAATACTTTTCCTTGAACCAGAGGAAGAGGAAGAGGCAGAGGTGGAGAAATAAAATTCTTTACCTGCAGAAAAAATGGACACAAATCCTATGAATGTCCAGACAGAAAGAAAGAGGGTGGTGAAACTCACATTTCCGAAGCACAAGGATAGAATGTTGAGGTAGAAGATGTTGAGGGCGGAATATCCTTGATGATGAGGAAAGTTCTCTTAACACCAGAGAAGGAGGCAGAGAAACCAGCACAAATGAACAAACTTTTTCGGATTGCTTGCAAGACCAAAGACAGGGTATGAAAAGTCATCGTGGACAGTGGTAGCATAGACAATCTCATTTCTACAGAGATGGTAGAAAAGATGGAGCTGGAGACTATTGAACATCCAAGCCCGTACAGAGTTTCGTGGTTACAAAAAGGACATCAGGTAAATTTCACTAAACAATGTTTAGTTGAATTTAAAATAGGGGGATATAAGGATGAAATACTATGTGATGTCATTCCCATGGATGTTTGTCATCTATTGCTGGGTAGACCATGGAAATATGACAGGAATGTGATTCATGATGGGAGAAAGAAAAAATACACCCTGGAGAAGAATGGGAGAACTCACATGTTGCTGCCGATTAAGGATAAAGAAACGAAACCAGAAGTGAGAAACACTGTACTTCTCATGAGTGGGAAGGAACTTCTTAAGAAGGTTAAGAAAAAGGAAGATACACAATTCATCGTGGTTAGGAAGCCTAGAATTGTTTTAACCAGTAAAAGAGTGGATGATTTACCAGAGGAAATCCAGAAGTTGCTGGAAGAGTTTGCTGATATAGTAGTGGACAAACTACCTTATTCATTGCCATCGATCATAAGTATAATTCATCACATCAATCTTATACTTGGAGCCAGTTTACCAAACAAAGTAGCGTACAATTTGATGCCACAGGAGAATGAAGAAGTCAAGAGACAGGTCCATGATTTAATGGACAAAGGATTGATTCGAGAGAGCTTGAGTCCATGCAGTGTTCCAATAGTGCTCAACCGAAAGAAAGATGGAGGCTAGAGGATGTGCATAGGCTCAAGGGAAATCAATAAGAATACCATCAGATACGGATTTCCATTACCAAGGATGGATGATTTGATGGATTGCTTGAGTGGAGCAAAATTTGTTTCAAAGATTGATTTGAAAAGCGGATATCATCAAATTCGTATGAGAGAAGGTGATGAATGGAAGACAACCTTCAAGACAAATGAAGGGATGTATGAATGGCTTGTTATGCCATTTGGCTTAACAAATGCACCTAGTACTTTCATGAGGTTGATGAACGAAGTCCTGAAGGAGTTCATTGGGAAATTCATCATCATATATCTTGACGATATATTAATTTTCAGCAAGACAAAAGAAGAGCACTTGAAGCATTTAGCTACAGTGATGAGGAGATTACAACAAGAGAAGTTGCTGATAAATATTTAGAAATCAACATTTATGAGGACAAAACTCATTTATTTGGGTTTTGTTATCTCTGCAGATGAGCTGAAAATGGATCCGGATAAGGTAGAGGCGATTAAGAATTGGCCATTGCCGAAAAGTGTATTTGAGGTTCAAAGCTTCCATGGATTAGCTAGTTTCTATAGGAAATTCATCCGAAATTTTAGTGGGATTAGCACACCAATGATGGAAAAGGTGAAGAAAAGACACAAATCTTTTCATTGGACAGAGGAAGCAGAAAAAAGTTTCAACCTGCTGAAGAGGAGGATTACTGAAGAACCAATTCTGGTGTTGCCAGATTTCGGTAATACATTTTAGGTCAAGTGTGACGCTAGTGGATTTTCAATTAGAGTAGTCTTAAGCCAAGATGACATACCGATCGCATACTTCAGTGAGAAACTGAATGAAGTGAAGGTTAATTACTCCACATATGACAAGGAATTTTATGCAGTCATACAAGCACTGA
Source organism: Picea abies (assembly GCA_900067695.1). Lineage (NCBI taxonomy): Eukaryota > Viridiplantae > Streptophyta > Pinopsida > Pinales > Pinaceae > Picea > Picea abies. Next base: position 20,648 of record CBVK0103069157.1, on the reverse strand, counting down.
AGAAATGGAGACATTATTTGGTTCCTAAAGAGTTTGTTTTGTACAGCGATAATCATGCTTTACAATTTGTGACTCAACAAGAGAATTTGAACCAAAGACATATTAAATGGGCTGAATACATGCAAAATTTTACTTTTGTAATTAAACATATTTCTGGAACTACTAACAAAGTTGTTGATGCATTGAGCAGGAAATGTTTGCTTATGTAGGAGTTCAGAGTCAAAATATTGGGTTTTGATAACCTCAAGGACATGTAAAGAGATGACCTAGATTTCAAAGAGGTGTATGAGGCATATGAGAATCCAATTCTCAGGGACAGAAGTCAATGGAATGAATATATGATCTTGGATGGATTATTATTCAGAGGCAATCAATTATGTATTCCAAAATGCTCCATGAGGGAGAATCTGCTGAAAGAAAAACATAGTGGAGGATTGGCCGAACATTTCGGTCATGACAAAACGTTCTTGAAATTAAATGGCTCATATTTTTGGCCAGGGATGAGTACAAATGTCAAAAGATTTGTGGACATATGTAGAATTTGTTAGCACACAAAAGGAAAAAGGCAAAACACAGGGTTATACTAGCCATTACCCATACCTGAGAGGCCGTGGGATGCAGTGAGCATGGATTTTATATTGGGGTTGCCAAGAATGCAAAGAGGATTTGATTCAATCTTTGTGGTGTTAGACATATTTTCAAAAATGGCACACTTTATACCATGCCAGAAAACCGGCGACACAACTCATATTGCGAACCTGTTTTTCAAAGAAGTCACCAGACTTCACGGCTTGCGAAGGAGTATTGTTTCTAATCGAGACACCAAGTTCGTGGGACATTTCTAGAGGACTTTGTGGAAGAATCTAGGGACAATTTTGTTATTTATCTCAACTTATCATCCTCATATGGATGGGCAAACAGAAGTTGTAAACATAAGATTGGGAGATTTTCTAAGGAGCCTAGTGATTGAACACCACAGTTAGTGGGATCACATTCTGCCACAGGCGGAATTTGCTTACAATGATTCATTCAACAGAAGCACAGGGTAGAGTCCATTCCAAATTGTGTATGGAATGCAACCAAGGGGAGTTTCTGAATTGAAATATTCGGAACAGAATGAATTCAAAAGTTCTAGTGCAGAGGATTTTGCAGAAGCAATGAAGGGGCTTCACAACCAAGTCAAGGAGTGATTGCAGAGTTCGAATCAAGAATACAAGCACAGAGTAGATCAACACAGGCGAGAACTTCAGTTTGAAGTTGGTGATCTGATTCTTTTACATCTGAGGAAAGAAAGGTTCCCAAGGGGAACATATAACAAACTGAAAATGAAGAAGATTGGACCATGCAAGATTGTAAAGAAATTTGGGGCAAATGCATATGAGATCGAATTACCCGATGGGATCGGAATTTCACCGATATTCAACATATCATATTTGTACCCTTATAGAGCTAAAGAAACAAGAGAAAATAGTGAACATATAGAGGTTCAGTGGACTAAACAAATGCCTGTATTTGAAAAACCACAGATGGAAAGTATACTTGACAAGAGAATCCACAAGAGGACCATGAGAAAAGAGTATTTTGAATACTTGGTCAAATGGAAGGGACATCCAGTTGAAGATGCCAGTTGGGAGAATGAAGAAGAGATTCAGAAGCATGGATAGACTGTGCAAGAACTCATGAACAAGAGTCGATGAAAATTTTCAAGCGAGGGAGTATGATGCAGGAGCATCGCCAGCAGCAAGCGAGTGCGGAGGCGGAAGACAACTAGGATGAGCGCAACACATTTTTGCACATGTTGAAAATGTTTTGAAATATTTTAAAAGACTAATGAAGGAATATTAATGAAATAGTTAAGGAAGGCATACACACATTTATGAATAAGTGATTGTAAACAGATCTTGAGAAATCTTCTCTCATCTGTCGATGTAAAAGGAATTTATGACCAGTTAATGAAAGTAGGTAGATTTAATTTCCAGATTAGACAATTTTAGGAACATGAGGGAAAATGACTATAGACACCCTCATCTTTGTATCATTGTAGGAATCAAAATTAGATTCATTAGCGCATTAGCATAGAGAAGAAGAGAGCTGTAGCAGGAGAGTTGTAGGGGAGAACCCATGTACAAAAGTTTTGAATTGATATATGAAGCTTTGATTCAGACTCATGGTGTTATGATGTTTTCTGTGTATACATGCTGAATGGTTTGCTTACAGTTTCTTACTTTCTCTGTCATGCATTTGTTATTATGTTGTGTGTGGATGTATGTTTTCATGTTGAATGTTTAAATTCCGAGAGAGAAAGAGAATGAGTTTCAATTGTTTCTCTTCCTAAGTGAGAGTTCCTGCAAGAAGTGCAGTGAAACGTCTGCAAGGAGTGTGTTGATGAAGGGTCAGAGTTTATCTCTGAAAGCTCAAGAGGGATACCGTTGTTCTTATTTCAGTAAAAGTGCAAGACAAGCACAGAAGCCATGCAAGGTGTGCGCAGGCTGGTCAAGACCTTAGAACTTATCAACTAAGGTTGAGAGATTGTAGGGTTGTTGTTGTAGAAGGTGCACAAAATCGAGAGTTCAAATACGTAGGAGCATTTGAAGGTCTACCACAAGGAGTGCATGCAGGAGTTCTTTTGGTGACTTGAAGTTGTCAGAGGAAAGCTCATAAGGGTTAACACCTTTGAAGTGTTCAAAGGGGGAAGTCGAAGTCATTTCACAGGATTTGAGTCCCAGTATAAGGATGTTGGTTCATTTCAAAGGAGTTGTCAAGGAAGAAATCGAGCTGTCGGAATTCTCCGAGGAGAACTCTCGAATTCATGAGAACCATAAGATCCAAAGAAGTTACAAGGTGGATAAGGAGGGATGAATCCATCACTCTGGTAACAGAAGTCAACGTGGACCGTTGATTTCGATCATTGGACTGTCAGGATCATTTCGGCATTTCTAGGTTCATAAGTCCAAAGTGTGGACGAAACCTTTGGTTGATCAAATCCCCAAAACATGAAAAGAGTTTCGTGTATAAAGGCGAAGAATAGTCAAGGATGAATTTTGGAATTTCGGGAATTCAGGATTCAGAATATCGGAAGTCCTGAGGACAAGGAGCTTGGGCCCTTGTATTTAGAATTTTGAAGTTGCGAGACCCGGGATATTGTGAAGTGGTATTTCGGCATTTCGGGAATCAGGATTTTGACATTCCCATTGACAAGAATTTAGGCTCTTCACATGAGAACCCCAAAATTGCAAAACACAAAATAGTGTGAAGTGGCGTTTCGACAATTCGACGTTTTGCAGTTCAAGAACCTGAGAGGACAGTGTTCTGGGATCGAGAGTCTTGGAATACCAGTACCTTAGATGAAAAATTCTCTCAACTATCAAAGGCATATGTCTATGAGTATTTCAGACAATCAAGTTTAACGGGGAGGTGAAATGGTGGATTAGGGGAAAGAATAAAATAAACATACAAGGAACTTCTCAGAATGAATCGTATAGCCTATGTGAAATGAATAGCGTGATGCGTAATTAAGGGCTCAACATCTGTAACAAGTGTAAAAAAATCAATAAAAGTATGCTTCAAATAGTTAACACCTTCATACACTCAAATACATGGAGGTACCCTTTGAATACCATTTAAATTCACAAAGAAATGACAAGAAATGGTCATACAATCAGAGGAAATCACTTCGATATCATAACTAGACATCATACAATAACACTAAATATGAGGAATGACCTATTGTCTAAGATTTTACAAATCAGAGATGATACAAGAAAATCAAGAATGGGAAGAGATGATTTACAAGAACACATACACAACAAAATGAGGAATTACAGACTAAAACTTAAACGTAGGGGATAAATCTCTAGTTTCCTTCTCATTTATCAACTGAATCTACTCAAGGTATCTCTATGGTCGAAATTTTTTGGTTACAAGAAACTATTTAACTCTCCAAAGTGTTGACCTTAACAATGAGTTCCTTCATTGTCTTTTATTTCTCTCACTCATGCCCTAAAACTGCTTCTTGAAACCAGTTCCAGATTCTTGAATATTATTTATGGCTTCTTGATTCTTGGGAAGTTTCTCCTCTGGTAAAATAATAAAAAAATACCTTTACATGTTGGAATTATGTTATGAGCAGATCATGGAGAAACTGGAGATTCATAGGCCACATTATCCACTCAATATTAGTCCCTGAAGAGTCCCTGTAATTATTTCCCTTGCTGCAACAAACTTGAAATTATAAATGCAAAGATCGCGTGACTCAATGACCATCATATCGGTTTCAACGAGTAATATCAACCATCAATCAGAGGTACACCTGTCGAAGCTGTCGAGGTCTAGGGTTCAAAGAGGAAGTCTGATGACAAGATCCTTGTGGACTATACCTGATTGGATATGGATCATTGATCGATCCCATTTGAAAAGGTCTGAGAGAATATCTAGACCATTGATCGGGAGCAGTCGAAACCAAAGTTTGCTAAGGAAAATATCATCTTTATGATGTTAGCACAGACACATGGTGCCTTACTATTGCATTGATGTGGCAGAGGAGCACGACATGTGTCACCTAGATTTGATATGATTTTAAGTACTTTTGGTGGGTTCCACATGTCCACATGGCAACCTATGATTGGCTTTGACAGTGCTTTGCTGGTAGGCCACATGTAATGTTGAATCGATGCCCTAGGGGCATGAATCAAATCTGAAATGTTGATCTCTCTAAGTGTTATTGAGGGGATGATGAGATCTGGGCCGTTGATTGGTCCCCCTTGAAGAATTTATGAGAGAAAATATAGACCGTCCATTGGGGATTCCCCTTGGAGTGGTCTGGGCCTGGTATTCCAATATGACTCCAACGAGGGAAATTATTGGCACAGGGGCAGACCCAAGGTTCAACGCTTAACAATGAACCAACAAAAACTTAACTACCGACCCTTTCGGAAACACCTACGAAGCAGGTGAAGTCTCACCCGAGGTAGAAGTAGGGGGGTTACAAGATGTAGGTGTTTGTAACCAAGCTGGGACACATGATAATAACACTTCGCAGGGAATTCTATTAAAACTTATAAGATGATATACATTAGTTCATTAGCATCACAAAACATACCCCAAATCTAGATCGACGTAGTAACAATAAAGATTAAGCACTACAACTACTTAGCACATAGCACTGAGTTAGATCTAATCATTCATTTATCTTTAAGTAAAGCACTAAGAATCAACATATCTATCTATCATACATAATAATCAAAGAACTGAGCAGATTCATAACATAAAAAACATAACACAAAGAAAACCAAAGACACAAGATATACGTGGTTCACCTCAGTGTGGGGCTACGTCCACCAACTGCTTCGTCTTCTTTATTATTCTTCAATCTCTTACATTCGACAAATCTTGTGCACTAAGCCACAGAGTTGAGATTCACATAGGACAGGATATTTTCACACTGAACACCAGATACTCCTTCCAAACTAGGTCAAGGCACAAAGCCAACCCTCTATCAAGCACAAATCCTTAACACACAGACATTCCTTTGCACAAAGCTAATCACATTACTTGCACTTAGCTCCCAAAAACCCTTCTCTATTCTACCATACATCCTTCTTTTATTTATACTTTTACAATCCCTTACAATAAGGCCTAATCATGGGTAAACCCCATGGGTCGACATCCCATAACCCATTACAAAAAACCTAGGGACCCCTTACTGGGTCCACATAGCCCAAAAAAATCAGTGAGATCCTCGATCTCAGCTCTGCCTGGGTGCTCCTTTCTTGACCAATGTGTCAAAGTCCAAAAAGTGGTCCAAACCTGACCAAGGTTTCCTCAAAATTTGGTGGAGGGCCAACAAGCTCCCAACACTCACTTGTGACTCATCCCGAGTCACTCAGGCCTGTGCAATGTTTCTTCAAAGGCCTCGAGATGCCTCGAATTACTAGTTTTATCGAGCCTCCTTCTCAGCAAGCTCTTGGATCATCTGCTCTATAATAGGCCCTTCCAGGGGTTGTTCTACTATTGCAACCACTTGGTCCAATTGCAAACCTTGTCCCTCAATCTATTAAAACACCTTGCAGGCTTCATCCTGCACATGTTGAAACTTTTTTGTGACTTCCATTACCTTGACCTAGAGGGTAGTGATCTTCTGCTACACTGCACGCTGTTCCTGAGACCTTTCAACTATGGTGAGTAGCTTCATTTGTTCCTGCACGAAAAATTCCTATTGCTGCGCCTCTTGTAGCTGTGATTCTAGTTTCCTTAGCTCTGTATCTTCTATGAGCCGTTCATATGTCTACGCGCTTCTATCACTCAGTTGTTTTCACACTGAGGTGAGGGCTCTAATCCTTAAAACTATGTTCTTAGTGGCTTCCTCCCTCTAGTCACGTACCTCCTATGGGGTGCTCGGTACTTCTTGGACCTCCAACTCTATTATCCTCGCTTGAAGTTGCTATATGGTCTCAACGAGCTTCACTACTTGATCCTCGACCAACTCCTATTCCTCCTGTACCAAGATTGGCACAAAGTGACATGATTTACTCACTACCTCTTTGAATGTGGCCCATTCTGTGAGCAACTACTCCTTTTCTCTATGTAGCTGGGCTTTGTACTCCTGGAGCATCGCTTGAAATTCTTCTCTCTCACTCTCGTAGGCAGCCACACTATACCACACTACTCGTAATTGATCTAAGACTTCCTTTCTCTTGTTTAAAGGATTCTATAGCCTTCTCCTTTTCTTTCTAGATTTTCTAAAGTCGATCTTCTGTCACATCTACAAGTCTTCTCAATTGGGATGGTTCATCCCCCAATTCTACAATTTGTGATGAGGAAGGCACAACAGGTACTGCACGGACCAAAATAATATCTTGCTGTAATTCCTTTAGTTCCTTCTCGATCGTTCCATACAAATCCTCCTTCTTCACTCCATATCTCTACAAGATATCCTCAGAAACATCCTCCATAGCTCTGTGGACCAAACGGATGTCCTCCTCCATGAGCGTGGCCTCTAACTGGGGCTTACTGGTGTGCGTCTTATTTCTTGCTGAAGGATTCTGCGAAGAAACCTTCCTCTTCTGCAGTGTTACTGTTTCAATAGGGGTATATTTTGGTGGTGTAGCTTCACCTCCTCCTTACTCATCCCCTCCTCCTTGTCCATCTACTTCATCTCCTCCTCCTCCTAGCGAGCCAAATCCATTTTCTTTAGAGGCATTGTCCTCCTCATCAGTCTCTATATCCTGGACTTATTCCTGCTTTTTCTTCTTCTTCATCCCACTCGACTGTCTAACATAGTCAACACGGGTGACCATGGGGCTTCCTATGGTGTCAGTGTCAGAGATTTTTGCATCAAAGACAGGTACAAGGAATTCCTCTGGCCATTCATTGGTGATATTCACCATGTATTCATATGTTATCTTGTAGTATGACTGTAATTCTTCCTTGTTCTCATCTCCGCGCACAGTGATATAGATGAATTACAGATATGCACAATTTTTTTCTATTGGTCTGTACTGGTGTAGGGTGTGCGGTGTCATGCATGGAAATGAATCGATGGCAACCTTCAGTTGCTGATAGTATGCATGAAACACAATGTTGGATTGCCACCGTTTCGTCATGTCGTTGGTGTACCACAAGGTAGAAAACCAAGTGGCCAACGACTTCGATGGTTTGATCTCTGGAAAGGTGGCTCCTTCAGGCATTTTCCAAGCGAAAAATGTGATCAAAATGATCATCCATATGAAGTGGAATTAATATCCCAAATATTTAGCTTCGTGACAATCCTTCTCCAGCTCATTGATGAGGTAACTTGACCAATTCATCTGCATGCCCTCAACACATTTTCCTGTGAGGTCCACCACGAACCTGGTGACCTGTGTGGGGAAGTTCTTCCTTACGAGCTTTCCATATATGAGTTTGAAAGTGAGGCACACTGCACCATCCTGTATAGAAGCTACCTTGTAACCTTGCTTTAGTTTTTCGACTTCACCGTAAGCTTCCTTTTTGCGCTGTGTTAGGGAGTGGTCCGAGGCCTTCCCTAGATGAAAATGATGAGGGTTAGGTCCCTTCATGCTTAATCCTATAATCTGGTGGATCAATATCAGATCCACAGTAATCCTCTGGTCGAGCCACATGTATCTTCCATGATAGCACAACAAGAGGATTTTAACGCAAGCATTAACCTCCTGGTGGGGGCCAAAATGGGGAATCTTCATCACATTTAGCATAGTGGACTGCACAAGTCCCTTAATCCATGTCTGGGAGACAAGGAGAGGCTTCTTCCCAATTGAATTTGTCAAGTAGCAGTGGGGTGGTATCACAACATAGTTCTTTCTATCTCCTAAATTGAAATCGTTGTTCTTCAGCAGCGGGACCTGTCCTAACTGACTCCTGACTACACATATTCCTTTTGAAATATACACGGTGGACAAGGTGTACTCGTAATCTCATGGGATTTTTTCACGATTAACCACACCAACCAAAGGTGGGATATACTCTAGTAGGATGGACATGATTTTCTTCGCATTAGAAAGATCTCTGTGGTGCTCACTTCACTAGTCATTCGCGGGGTTGACACGGCCAGAATGATGCCCCGTCGAAGGGGAAGCCTATAGTGCCATAGTCGATGATGCCTGGATACCTTTAGATAAATGTTTTTCGGCCATTATCTTCTTGAGGAAATCCTCGATAGACTTCTCTAATTCATTGGGTTTGCCTGACATTCTTACTTTTAAACAGACAAGTCGAGGTAGATGAACAGACAAGTGGGGTAGACAAACAGATGACGAGTTCTATCTTCTGATAACATAGCTCGACACACAATAAATTATCTTATTGGCTCAGTTAATCACGGGTGGAAAAAATGGTCCTGGCACAACATCTGATAGGTTAAATAAGTGAGGCCTCGTAACAGACTCTTCCAATGGTCAGGAATGCTTCCATCAATGAAAATCTGTCTGTTATGGTGTGGTATCAACATCCAAGAGTGATCCATCCTCCCATAAATGTGTTTTATAACCATTCTAGAGCATCGTTATAACAGTCGGGGTGCCTCCAATGGTCATATATCTTTTCCAGGGTGAAGTTCCATTCTACGCGGTCCTGCTGTTCCAGCGAAGTTCAAATCCTGCAAACCTACCTCCTGCGAGGTTCCAGTCTGCGAAGTCTTCCCTCTGGTCTTTGTAGCTTCATGTAGCTTTCCATACTAGCTTTCTTTTTACTGATCTTCCTTTCCTTCTTTCCTGTGATCTGAGTCTCTCTAACTATTTCTGGAATCCTCTTTCCATTCTTATTATTATCTTCTCTTAGCATAGTGACTTCACACTGCTGCTGTGCCCTTAAAGGGTTTGAAATTAATATCCCTTCTCTTAATACTTCCTGAGTGGACATACTTCTTTCTTGCATAGATAGCTCCTTCAAATATTTTTTCATTTTTCATTTTATGGTTTCAACCAATTTCTTTATTGAATGGAAGTTAAGTTTCACTATATCTCTCTTATTGTTCTTTGGATATCTTTGTGAATGTTATAGATCCGTGTTTCATTTTGTTCCCCTCATAAATCCAGATCAGTGGTATCATAATAGTCTTCTCTTCATTCATTTCTCTGTGCATGTCCCCAACGAGGTTAGGGTATAAGAAGTTGGGACTTGAACCAATTGAACCTTTGTAAGATTGACGTCGTTGAACCCGAAGACTACCCATGGGGGAAGATAAGAGAGATGATGGGGTAGGAGAATCATTTAAACTATTTCTCTAGGAATCCCTCATGTGATAGAAGAAAAATATGATGGATAATTTTCCACAAATCCTTCGACGACTGCCAATAGGTGACACATCTTCCTCGAGCGGAGGTGCCACCCCCTTCAAGGTATATATCAATTTTGATATTCATATATTTGAAGGTAAAATATATGCATATTCTTTAGACAAATGGTTAAACCTTCTAGAAGGGTGTTTTCTATCCATAACTTTTTTGATAGAGAAAATTTTACATTTTCTCTCCTTAAGGATGTCCCCCATGTCAACTAGATCTAACATCTATCAACACTTAGCATGATGAAATGGATTAGATCTAGAATTCATCTATATCAAAGCACTAAGAAAGTAAATACATAAGTACATCAATACATCACACAAAGCATTCACAACACAGGATGTACGTGGTTCACCCCCACCCTGGGGCTATGTCCACCAACTCTTTGTCTTCTTTATTAGCTTTCTTCAATCTTCTTACATGCACAAAGCCTTTAGATCAACTTCACAGAGGACAGGAGATATGCACACTCTTCGCTATATCCTCCCTTCCCAAGCTAGGTTACAACACAAAGCCTACATAAAGTCTTTTACAATCATTCACACTTAGCCTTGCAAGTCTCACACAGCATGCACAAAGAACTTACAAATGTTACTTGCACTCAACACTACCTACAATTGACTTGCCATTCACACTTATCCATTCATACTCACTACATCACCTAACATCTATTTATATATTACAAAATCGGACCTAAACATGGGTAAACCCATGGGACGACATCCCCATACCTGTTACATAATCCCAAATCCAAAAAATCTCTAAAAGGGGGATGTTGGCACAGGGTCGGACCTAGGGTTCAATGCTACAACAACGCACCAACAAAGCCCTAACTATTGGCCCTTTTGGAAACACCTACGAAGTAGATGAAGTCTCACCCGAGGTAGAGGAAGGGGTTGTTGCAAGACTCAGGTGTTTGCAACCTTAGCTGGGACACAAATATGTGATTATACAACTTACTAGAGAACTTAACACCATTATTTCCTCAATATACAGTCAATAACCACTTCACTTATAATACATAACTCTGCATCATTCACACTAATCTACAATATTCAAGAACTTAGCATATACAAATGGATCAAAATGAGTATATCAAGCACTAAGCATGAATATCTAGATCAGATCTAACATTATCACATATAATAATCACCAAGCATGAATATATCTATCTAAACATATCATATCACTTAGCTATAATATGTAAATACATCAAGACAAGCAAAAATCACATCACACAGGGTTTACATGGTTCACCCCCACCCTGGGGCTACGTCCACCAACTCTTATTCTTTATTGTCTTCAGTCAATTGGTTACAAGAATAGAGCCTCAAAACCTCTGCACAGGATAGAAGATCCGCACAGCTCGCTAGATCCTTCTTCCTTTCTTTACAACATAAAGCCTTCTATAGTCTCTCACAGGAACTTGCACTTAGATCTGCAAGTCTTACATAGAATGAAAAAATCCTTGATCACACAGATTCAACTCTTGGAACTTAGCCTACATCACATATATGCACTACTACTTCTATCTAGCCTATAAATCTATTTATATATTACAAAATAGGCCTAAACATGGGTAAACCCATGGGCCAACATCCCATTCCTGTTACATATTCCCCAAAACCCAAAAAGGGGCCCAAAAGGGGGCCAAGATCCCATGATCTCTGCTTTGAATTGTGCTCCTCCTTCGACAGGCTGTTGAAGTCCCAAAATAGGTCAACATGACCAAGAAACGCCCAAAAATTGGTCAAGGGCCAACATGCCCCCAACACTCACCTATGAATCATCTCGAGTCACTCAGGTCTGAGAAGTTATGCCTCAAATGCCTCAAGCTACTTTGACTTTCTGCTTTGCTGTGGCCTCTTGTTTGGTTAACTCCTAGATCATTGCGTCATTGATTGGACCTTCTAGGCACTGTTCTGCTGTGAGGATGACTTGTTCTAGATCTTCTCCTTGGCTCTCAACCTCTGTAAATAGTAGACATGCCTTATCCTGCACAGGTTGAAGTCGTTGAGTGACTTCCATCACTTTGATTTGAAGCATATGGATCTGCTGCTGAGATTTTCATTGTTCATGAGACCTCTTCATCCTTTCTACAGTTGACAGGCCTTCAACTGCGCCTGTAGCATATCTGTATTTTTCTTCACTTCTTGGAGCTGCGACTCTAGTGTCTACAATTATGGGTTTTCAGTCAGATTTTCATAGGTCTGGGCGCTACGGTTACTGAGTTTCTTGCACTCCAAGGCAAGATATTTTAGTCTGTCAACTGCACTGCAAGCAACTGCTTCTCATTGGTTCCTTGTCTCCTGTGGGGTTTCCGGTACTGCACGGGCCACCTGCTGTGGAACTTGTTCCTCAGTTTGTACTTCAACAACTGTCATAGAGTGAATCGCTCTATTGACCCTTTCCTTAACTTCAAGTTGCTCGGCAAGCAACTGTTCCTTACTTTGTTGTAGCTCTACTTTTTCTTCATACCATTTCTCTTGTAGAGTAAGATTTTTCTTTTCTTTGTCACTGCATTGCTCCTCAAGGTCTTTCTGTACTTGCACTAAAGCCTGGGTGGCTTGTGCTATTTCTCCCTGAGCTCATCGAAGGTGAGATTCAATTTTATCAGCAATGCAGTGTAATTGAGCTGGCACATCATCTACTTCTAGTGTTCCAACTATCAAGGGTGCAGTGGATACTGCGCGGCTGGACTGTAGTGCTTACTGCACTCCTTAGAGTTCATCCTTAATCTAACTGAAAACCTCCTCCTATTTATCTTCTTAGTTCTTTGCTATCTACAATGAAGCATCATTTAGTGCTATGATGATGAAGTCGAAGTTGTCTGAGGTGAGGGTGGTCTCAAATTTGGTTATGGTTTCTTTCATTTTCTTCCTTGAAGAAGGTTTCAGGGGGGAAACCTTTCTTTTCTTTGAGGGATCCTCCTCGTCTCTAGGTGGTGTAACCTCACCTTTCTTCTGTTCGAATTCTGTGCCATCACCTCCTTGATCTGCTGATATGGAAGCGGTATTCACAGATGCACTGCCTAAATCGTGGACCTCTTCAATCTTCTTTATATTGCTAGGTTTAGCTGTGTTCGACGCAGTTTTGGGGCTATCAACATTGAACATCTCCACAGGGTCCATTGGAACAAGGAGGTCCGCTGACCATTCCTTGGTAATATCCTCCAATTCATCCTTTGTTAACTTGTAGTATGACTATAGCTGTTGTTTATGCTCATTAGTGCATGCGGTGATATAGATGAAATGGAGGTCCATGCTGAATTTCATCAAGGGTCTAAACCTTTGAAGTGTGTTCGGGGTTATGCGAGGCATGGAATGTATGGATATGTTCAACTGGTTATAATATGTGTGGAATATGACATTTGATTGCCACTACTTGTTCATGTCACTGTAGTACCACAACGTACTGAACTTTGCAGCCAGAGGTTCAAATGGCTCGGTGTCTAGGAAGGTCACACCTTCCGGCATCTCCCGTGCGATGAAAGTGATCAATATGAGAAGCCAACTGAAGTGGAACTCATATCCTTGGTATTTCGATTCCTTGCAATATAGTTCTAGCTGGTTCACAAGGTACTTCATCCAATTCATCTGTAGTGACTCCGCGCACTTCCCTGCGAGGTCAACTACAAATCAAGTTACTTGGGTCGGTCAGTTCTTGCGAACTAGCTTGCCTGCGATGAGATGACACACAAGGCACACTATACCACTCTATATAGAGGCTACCTTGTATCCTTGTGTGCCCTTCTCTACATTGTCGTAAGTATCCTTTATCCTCTAGGAGAGAGCATGATCTGAGGTCTTTCCGGGGTAGAAATCCTATGGGTCAGGGCCTTTCATGCTAAGCCTTGTGATCTGATTGATCAAAGTCAGATCCACTGTGATGCGACGGTTCAACCATAAGTATTCTCCATGATATCAGGACAACAATAACTTGACGCACATGTTCACTTCTTTATGCCTCCTGAAGTGATGAATCTTCATTACGTTAAGCAGTGTGGATTGCGTGAGGTTCATGCTCCACTACTGGGGAACGATCTTTGAATTCTTGCCCTTGGTTCTAGTTAGATACTTGTATGGGGATAGAATATTGTATACTTTCCTGTGGTCGAGGTTGAAGTCACTAAACTTCAATGCTACAATCTTATCCTAATCTGTGCACACTACGCATATCCCGTTCAGAAGGTACGCAATGACCAATTCATATTCAAAATATCTGGGTACACTGTCTCGATTTATTGTGCCACTCAGGGGTGGTATATAAGTAGGTAGAATGCTCAGAATCAACTTAGACTTCACAATATCATCTCTGTGCTTCGTTCATTTCTCATCAGCTGGTTGGGATGGTCTGACTCGAGCAGTGGACAGAGAGGCCTATAGTCCTCTCACCGAAGATGCTTGTACACCTGTAGACACTCCTCTCTCCGACATGACTCTCTCTATCATCAAGTTGATCAAAAATTCCTCAGAGGCTTTCTCTATAGCGCTCAATGTTTCCGACATACACACTCGGGGTAAGAAACTCACGGTATCGGGGAAGAACTCAGACATGGTAAGGAGATAGAGAACAAGAGAAAAATGATCACTGTATAAACTCATCTTAGTCTGTGGGCTTGAATTCTCAATTGGAAAAAGTGTTCTCGGTGCATTGCGCGATGAGCTAAATAGGTAATTTGACAACGGTCAGCTTGCAACGGGTATGAGCTTCCATTAAATCCTGTTCGATCTATTATGGCATGGTCCAACGGTCTGATGATGAACCTTTATTGCTTTTCTATTTGTTCAGAGTGGAAGTCGAACGGATATATTGGCTATTGGCCCTTGACCAAGTTTTGGGAGATACTTGGTCATTTTTGGGACTTCGACAGTCTGTTGAAGATGGAGCGCTAGCCGAAGCAGAGATTGCAGAATCTTGGCCCACTTTTGGGTCACTTTTGGGTTTTTGGGAATATGTAATGGGAAAGGGATGTTGGCCCATGGGTTTACCCACGCTTAGGCCCACTTTTGTAATGTATAAATAGATATATAGGAACCTATCAGAAAGAGATAGAGATGTATGTGATGTAAGCTAAGTGATAATAGATTTTGTAAGTGTTCTGTGCATGACTGTAAGAGGCTTGCAAAGCTAAGTGAAAGTTGTTGTAAGGAGTTGTGGAAGGATTTGTGTTGTAGCACAAGGAAGAAGGATCTAGTGAGCTGCGCAGATATTCTATCCTATGCGAAGAAGGTTTTTGGTGGCTTTGTGCTGTAACCGATTGAATACGCTCATAAAGAAGAAGAGTTGGTGGACGTAGCCCCAGGGTGGGGGTGAACCACGTAAATCTATGTGTTATGCTTTGTTCTTTGATTTGATGTGTTTATCCCTTCTTTTGCTAAGTGCTTTGATATATTTAGATAGATATACTTATTATTTGTTCTTCTTAGAGGTGTGTGAATGTTAGATCTGACATGTATGAAGATGCTTAGTGTTGATCTACCAGATCTAATCTGTTTTACTATTGATAAGTGCTGAACTACCTTATATCTAAGTAAATATTGTGATGCTCTGTGTTATCTGTGAAGTATAATAAGTTTTGAATATTGATGAATGATTGATGTTAAGTGCTCTGTAAGCGATATAATCAAATATTTGTGTCCCAACTAAGGTTGCAGACACCTGAGTCTTGCAACCACCCCTTCCTCTACCTCGGGTGAGACTTCATCTGCTTCATAGGTGTTGCTGAAAGGGTCGGTAGTTAGGGTTTTTTTGGTGCGTTGTTGTAGTGTCGAACCCTGGGTCTGCCCCTGTTCCAACAAATGGTTCCATTGCCGGGACTGAAACTATGATTTCTGGGAACTAAAGAAGAAGAATGTTTGTGCAAAGATTTGATCTGAAACCGTGGAAGCTTTGTGCATAGATCTGTTTCCCTAGTGCACAACATCCTACTTGACCTATGAAGCTTTGTGCTAAGAAAGAAAGGTCAGATCTACAAGAAAAGTGGTTGATATTGAAGAAAAGAAGTAAGATCTGAACACTTTGTGCTATAACAAAGGTAAACGTGGAGTTTTCTGATTAAAAGAGTTAAGATCTGTGCTATGATAAAGGTAAGAATAGCTAAAAGTTTTAAGATCTAGAATCTTTGTACTCTGTAAAAAGCAAGATAAGTGGAAATTTTTGTTTCTAAAGCATGGATATAGGTATGTCTGATAGATTATGTCCTAGATTAAAAAATAGGGCATTAATAGATGAAAGAAGGTTTGATATGAATAGACCTAATAAGAATAGTGATAGATATGTTATACCTATGCATAGAAAGAATGTTTTGACTAACAAATGGATGCATGATCCTAGAAATAATTTGTTGCAGGTTAGCTACTATGATCCTAGTGCACAGTACATAAGAGGTTGGGGATCATTTAAAAGAAAGAGAGTATTAACCCTCTGTTACAGTTGTAGAAAACCAAGACATCTAGCTAAGGAATTCCCTGGTGGAAGGCCTAGTTTTCTTTGTTGTAAAGCTCTAGACCATGTAGTATTGGATTGCCCCATAATGATTCCTAATCTTGAAGGAATGAATATGAACCAAGAGGCATATTCAGAAATAGAAAAACCCTAGAAAGAATTAGCGAAAGTATTGCTATAGATGAAAGAAACCTTGAATGACCACCGACATGTTAGGTTATCAAAGATCTTTAAAGAAAAAGAATGCATCGAAGTAAGAATAGGGTACTTCGACATTGATTGTGTTTTGGATAAGGAAACACAGATGAATATCATGAAAGAGAGAAATTGGGAAGCTATAGGGAGGCTTGCTATGATTCCTTCATTAGGAGGAATAGGACTATTCTTAGGAAAATTGGTAAACCTATGTGGAAGGCTCACTCATATATCTATGAATGCTAATGGAACTTCGACTGAAGAAGATTTTGAGATTATTAAATTTATTGAGGACATCACCCCGGTTACCATGTTACTGGGAAAAACTTGGATTAATAGAGATCAAGCTAGATGAAATAAAGAAGAAGAAGTTTTGGAACAACATAAACAAGGTGAGATCGGAAGAGCTGCCATGATCCCTTCACTAGGAGGAATAAGACTCTTCAGAGGAAAATTGGTAAACCTATGTGGAAGGCTCACTCATATATCTATGAATGCTAATGGAACTTCGACTGAAGAAGATTTTGAGATTATTAAATTTATTGAGGACATCACCCCGGTTACCATGTTACTGGGAAAAACTTGGATTAATAGAGATCAAGCTAGATGAAATAAAGAAGAAGAAGTTTTGGAACAACATAAACAAGAGTTACAAAAATTCATGACCAGAAGGATTGCACAGTTGATTGAAGAACAAGAGAATAGATCGAAGCTATTTCACACTAGAAACATTGGAAGACCCCCATAAGACTGAAGTACCTATCCCAGACAAAGAATAAATATTACCCCTAATTCCTAAGAAAGGACCTCAATAACGTGCAGTGACTATGCTAAAAGAAGATAGGAATCAAAATGAAAAAAGACAGATCAAATTGAAGATTACTGGAAAGAAGGCTAGAAAGATAAGTAAGAAGAGGGATAATATTGAAAAGATATAGAAATCCCCAGAGGGGGGATTGTAGAAATAAAACTTGCAGAATGGGAGCTTCGCAGGG
Organism: Picea abies; assembly: GCA_900067695.1. Taxonomy (NCBI): domain Eukaryota; kingdom Viridiplantae; phylum Streptophyta; class Pinopsida; order Pinales; family Pinaceae; genus Picea; species Picea abies. The sequence goes on along the minus strand of CBVK0103069157.1, from coordinate 3,214 downwards.
ATATCAGAACAATGACATAGGTCACTTCGTCGTGGCGAAGCAATATAGCCATTGGGGATGATACATCCATTCAACTGATGCTCTGAACAACTGGAAAACTATTTATGGCTCACCACCTGACCGATGGATTGCCCCATAATGGATAAAACAAGAGTTAATGAAACCTCATACCCATTGCAAGCAATCTATTACTGAGTTTCCTATTTATCCTGTCATGCCATGCACGAATAACACTTTTTCCAAATCGAGAATTTGAGCTCACAACCTTGATTAAGATTGTCCAGTGATCATTACGCCCTTAATTTCCATCTTATTTCCATGTCTACAATACTTCGTGAACCCAATATTATTAACCCCAAGCGTGTATGTCCGAAGATCTTAGCGCACTTGAAGAATCTACAAAGGAAGTACTCGCTAATCTCAGGATCGAGAAAGTCATGTCGAAAAAAAGGATGTCTGCAGGTGTGCGAGCATCATCGATAGGAGGATTCCAAGCTTCCCCATCAACTTCTCACAGAGCAAGAAATTCCAGAATCACAACAGAAATGAGAACAAAGCATAGAGATGATCTCACAAATGCTAAGTTGATTCCAAGCATATTACCTGCGTATATACCTCCTCTAAGCGGTGCAGTGAATAGAGATAGCGTGCCTAGAGATTTTGACTATGCCTTGGTCATTGCGTACCTCTCGAAAGGGATACGTGCAGTTTGCACAGACCATGATAAGATAGCAGCACTAAATTTTAGTGACTTCAACCTTGGAGACCATAAAGATTACATTATGCTTGCCCCACATAAGTATCTGACTAAGACAAAAGGCAAGAATTCAAAGATTATCCCCCATCCTTGGACCCATAACCTCACGTAGTCTACCCTGCTTAATGTTATGAAGATCTCACACTTCGACCGACATCAAGAAGTGAATGCATGTGTTAAGCTGTTTTTATCCTATTACCATGGAGGATAATTATGGTTGAACCGACGTATCATATTGGATCTAACCTTGATCCATCAGATCACCGGGCTGAGCATGCAAGGCCCTGATTCGCAAGATTTTTACCCTAGAAATACCATGGATAGAGCATTAGTGTAGAATATTAAAGAAATGTATGGCGATGTTGAGAAAGGAACATGGGGCTACAAGGTAGCCTCTATCCATAATGACGTGGTGCACCTAGCCTATCAACTAATTGCTAGGAAATTAGTTCGCAAGAACCAACCCTCCCAAGTGACCGGATTCGTAGTCGACCTCGCAGGGAAGTGCCCAGAGGGTGTACAAATGAATTGGGCATAGTACCTTGTAAACCAGCTAGAGATTGATTGTAGGGAAGTGCAGGACCAAGGGTATGAGTTCCATTTTAGCTAGATTCTCATACCGATCACATTCAGTGCATGGGAAATGCCTGAAGGTGTGAACTTCCTGGACATTGAACCCTTTGAACCATTGGTTGTGAAGTTCAGTACCCTATGGACTCAAACGATATGAATAAAAAATGGCAGTCAAATGCCATTTTTCATTCATATTATAATCAGTTGAAAGTAGCTATCTAGGCTACACTGCGCATCACTCCAAACACCCTCCACAGGTTTCGACCTCTGATGAAGTTCAGCGCAGACAGACACTTTCTCTACATCACAACATGTGCTGATGAGCACAAGCAATAGTTACAATCCTATTATAAATTAACAGAAGAATATCTGGAGGAGATCACAAAGGAATGGTCGATGGACCTCCTTGTTCCAACTGACCCCATGGAGATATCTGATGTAGACAGTCCATAAACTGCGTAGGATATACCTGAACCTAGCATGAGATAGAATATCAATGAAGTGCAAGACTTAAGCAGTGCCTTGGTGAAGACTGCTTCCATCACGCCAGAGAAAGAAGGTGATGGCGAAGAGTTAGACGAAGTCAAACAGAAGTGCAGAGATGAAGCAAATATTTTGAAGAAGAGGAAGGGTTCACCTTAGAAACCCTCTTCCCGGAAGAAGTCCAAAGCTCCTGTGACTAAGATGCAGACCACACTAACCCCAGATGACTTCAACTTCATCGTTGTAGCTCTGAATGATGTTGTGATGGAGATAGTAGAGAAGCAAGAGACTAAACAAGAGGAGATGTATAGTCAGATCGAGATAGAGCTCCAAGGAGTGAAGTATGCACTTCAATCGAAGCACACAGTCTCCACTGCGTCCCTGTCAGTCGGAACACCAGAAGTAGGAGATAAGCCAGCTCAAATCCACTGGATCACGGATTTAGTTGAGGCTTGAATTCGAAAAGCACAATATGAAGTAGAGAAAGCCACTCATGCCTTAACACAGGTACAAGAAGTTCTTATGGAGCAGCGTAGCATGTTAGAATGAGAAAAGATTGCTCTCCAAGAAAAATGGGATGCAGAGAAAGTAGAGCTACAACACAACAAGGAACAATTGCTCGTAGAGAAACTTGAGATAAAGGAACTGGTCAACAATTCACTTCTCTCTGTGACCATCGTAGAAGTACAGACAGAATAACAAATCCCATAACAAGTGGCACAATTGGAAGGAGTAATCCAAAATATCTAGCAGTGCATTTCATATCTAGAGCTTCATGCAGTACCTAAGACCCCCCATGAAATCAGAGAACAAAGAGAAATAACTACCCGCAGTGCAGTTGAAAAACTAAAATCTCTTGCCTTGAAGTGCAAGCAATTGAGTAGCCGCAATTCCCAGACATATGAGAACCTCACCGAGAACCTAGAGTTATATAAATTGGAGTCGTAGCTCCAGGAGGCAAAGTATGAAGCTAAAAAATCTACAGACACAGCTGAAGGCCTTATCACCCGTAGAAAGAATGAAGAGATATCATGAGTAGCGCATGACCCAAAAACAGATCCATATGATCCAGAGAAAAGTGATGGATGTGACTCAATGACTTCAACCGGTGCAAGATAAGGCATGTCAACTGTTCAAAAAGGTTGAAAGCCGAGGAGTAGAGCTAGAATAGGTTGTGAGTTCAGCAGAACAATGCCTAGAGGGACCTATCAATGATGTACTCATCGAGGAGTTTTCCAAGCAAGAAGACGTAGAAAAACATCAGGTCGAAGAATCTCGAGCCAATCTCGAGGCATTTGAGGTAGAATTGACCAGACCAGAGTGACTCAGGACGAGTCATAGGTGAGTGTTGGGGGCATGTTGGCCCTTGACCAAGTTTTGGGAGATACTTGGTCATTTTTG
>CBVK0103069058.1:0-11569 GCA_900067695.1 Picea abies | reverse complement strand
GCCTTCATTTCGTTCTCAACAAAATTTGGATCAATGGTATCAGAGCAATTTGATCCTTGTCGTTTCTTAGTGGATGTCCTCGACAAGGTCAAGGTATAGAGAGTTGGGTCTCGAGCTAGTTTCTCTTGAGGACAACCAGCCCAAGCGGCCTCCCATGGCAGAAGAAAAGAGAGATGAGGGAGCAAGAGATCCTATTAAGTTATTGCATGTGGAAATCCTCGCACAACAAAGAAATGAGATGATGGATAACTTTTCCCAAATCCTTCAACGATTTCCGACAACAATATATGCATCTTTGTTAAGAAACCACATTGGAGGCACCACACCCTTCAAGGTACAAGTTAATTTTGATATTCTCGTATTTGAAGGTTAGATAAATGTGGATGCTTTGGAAAAGTGGTTAAATCCACTAGAAGGTTATTTCTTTGTTCATAATTTTTCGAATAGGGAAAATATCACCTTTGCATTCCTAAAGGTTGTCCCCCATGTTAAATATTGATGGGAGACTTACTGTGAGAAAAAATCCACAGAGGAGTTTGGAATATTTGGGGTTTGGGCCCACTTGAGACTCTTTTATTGATGCCATCAAGGAACAATATTACCCTGTTGGAAACTATGATGACTAGTACACGAGATGGACCACACTGCGCCAAGAGAGGGGCCAAACAATGTCAAAGTTCACAAATGCCTTCCATACATTGAACACCAAGTTGGGTATCAAAAACTTTGAGCGACATCTAGTTCTAAAATACCGCGGGGGCCTACACAGGTACATCCAAACAAAAATCGAGTTTCTAGACATCTCATCACTGGGAGTCGCTTATCAATATGTTGTCGAAATTGAGCATAAATTTAAGTAGGAGAACAAGCAGGAGTTCAGGTTTGCAATCCACAACAAATGAAGTATGGTAAAGGCGACCCTAACTCACATAACAACCAACCTAAATACAACCAGTCCAAGCTGCAGGAAAATAAGGGTAACAGGAAGATGACGAAGGACACTGGAAAGTGGTGCGATTTCCATAAAATCCCTTGGCACAACACTGCTGAATGTCGCTCAAAATAGTCATTGGTGGTCGAGCTCAAAGAAAAAGATTTGAACCCTGACTCATAATCTAATTCAAAAAATAATAAAAGGAAATAGATCATCGATGCAGAACCCACTGCTACCATCACGACCACAATTGTCACAATTGTCCAAACAGAAGAACCAGTGGAGCCTTAGGAGGTGGAGCACCTCTTCCATCCACAGATGTGGATGAAGGGGACCCCACTACATTTCATTGTTTATAGCGTAATCCAAAATAATCTAATCTCAGCAGAGGTCATTAAGCAGTTGGATTTGTCGACAACACCACACCCACAACCATACAACATTAGGCAGCCTCACTAGGGATGCGATCTCTGTGTCATCCAACAACGTCGCCTATCCTATGACATGAAGCCCTTCAAGGATGAGGTACCATGTGATGTTTCCTCACTAGAAGTTTGTGATGTTCTTTTAGGCCAGCCATATATGTGGAAGCGTGTAACATACCTAGGCACCCATAGGCCGGGCTACACCAATTAATCTGATTGCAACACACCCAACCACTAGCAGGTGGGACACGCTACAGTCCCAAGACTCAGTTCTCTGATCTTATTTCGAAAACAAAGGACTTCTCAACAAAGTTAGAAGCATGCACACCACATGAATAAGACAAGCTCCAAGCTACAACATAAAGAAGTAAGCAACGTGCCATACACAAAAAATAATCAGCAGACAGACACATTAAAAATACATACCTCATAGATAATTAAATACATAACGAAATAACATTATACAGAAAACACAGAGAGCACTTATCTTTCAAGGAAACATTCACCAACTGGCTACAGACCAAGGATGTTCCACACAACCATAGAAATTGTTGTTCATTCACTCTCAACAATAGGTCACCCACGAGCCAGGGCTATGAATCCACAAGGATGGGTCCTAGGACAAATATAAAACACACAACAGTTGGTTAACTAGCTCTCAAGTTTCCCAAACACACAACAAAACCCAAATTTCCATATCTCTTTCCCCCTCAGCGTGCACCACCCAAAGAAATGAACACCCTTCTCTGCCATGCAGTCCCTCAGGTTGTCCCATTTCTCTCCAGGGCTCCAGTGCTACTGGTCAGAAAATATCCCTACTGGAACTCCAAGGGTTCTCAGTTGTGGATAATTCAATTTGAACTGTCATCGGTCTCATAACTAACATGCCTCTCAGCACTCAAGCTATCACAAGCCTTTCAACACTCACAACAATCCAAGTACACCAACTCTCTTCTACCCAGCCTGCACAACCTAATAGAATGGAACCCCTTCTATGCCGCGCAGTCCCTCAGGCTATCCATCTCCTTCAAAGGCTCTAGTGCTTCTGGTTAAGAATCTCCCTGCTGGGACTCTTAGGACTTGCAGCTGTGGACAATTCTATCTGAACTTCCATCAAGCTCATGCACACAGGCATCCATTCCCTCTTGGAATGATCAATAATTATTACATCCATTAATCAATGGCTCTGCTCTTCCTGCCATTCATTTCCATGCTCAGCCCAAGAGCATACGAACTAGAAACAATGAGTGAAGAGGAAAGAAGAACAAGGGAACAAAACGCACCAGGGGAAGAAGATGAAGAAGCACATTGAGGAACAAGAAGAAGCGAACCCAAGCAGCCCCCAAGGAGTGTTTATATCACATGAAGACAAAATCCACATGGCCTCCCTCCCAATAAGGTCATGTAACCCCCTTTTCTCCATAAAATCAATTATGGGTAAATAAAATAATAATAAAAAAGACTTAGCCCCTCAAGCCCCCTCTCTCATGGAATCATATCCCCCTATCTCTTTTGTCCTTGTCGATCTTGCAACCAATGATGTATTTTATTAATGTATAGGAAGTGTTACATTTCCTAGGCACTCTGGCCCCTTTCAACTTTACTGACTCACCACCCTAAGTCATATTTACATAATACATTATAGTTTATAAGGGTTAGAATCAGGATGTTACAACAAGGTAAGTGTAAATGCATATATGGTGGGAGGATGTTGTGGAGGAAGTCATAATACACATTCATTGTTAAGTCAGTGTTAGATCCACAATAGTTGGGATTTCTAATGGAGGTTGGGAAATGCTCCAACACAAATCTCGATGACTAGCCTCAATGAGACATGTCGCAAGAACAATAGTGATATATAAATAGAAACTCTCAAGAACTTTAATTTTAGGAGAAATTGAGTGTCCTTGTTATGTCTAGGCACATTTTTCAGAGGAAATTGATGGTCATTGTTATGTATGGGCATATTTTCGTGGGTTGTCATTACAACTAAAAAATAGGCTAGAAACCACTAGTTCATATGAGATCAATAGTCCAAATTGCATGAGAGGATTATCACATCAAAAGTTTTCTAACAATGATGGCTCATTGAATTTCCTTTGTGTGTCCTTTGAGAGATCAAAAAATATGCATGGCCTCATCCATCCATATGAATAGTAAGTAGAGTTTCTTGAGCTATGTTACACATGTGGGGTTGCATGAGGCACTTGAACAATAAAAGTGTCGTACTCTAAAGTCAATTTTCAATGTAATTAGAAATTACATATCAAGTTTATGGTATGAAGGGCATGCAATATATATTAGAACTCAAAACAAAGCACGTATACTAAACAAATTGGGAGTTTGATGGCCTTAGTTCATGTTTCAGAGACTAATCTTGAAGTTGAAAAAACAAAGTGAAAGATGGGTTCGTAAACTGCTCTTTAGTGATTATCAATGTCTACGGTATTCATGGACATCTCCTCCAGTTTCTTGCTCTACATATTCCATGCCTCCTTTAGTACATTTGGAATGTCCAACATTGAATGCCTATCAATTTTGTAAGGTTGAGTAAAGCTCTCTCTTGATGTTGTCATTTCGGTTTGTCATTAGGTTTCTTCCATTGCGAGAAATATTTGATTTGACTCTCTTCAAGTCTATATGATATGCCCTTTGTTCATGTTTTAGAGATTGATATTGGAGTTGAAAAAACAAAGTGAAATATGGGCTCCTAAACCACCTTTTAGTGATGATCAATGTTTGTGGCATTCATGGACATCTCCTCTAGTTTCTTGCGATACATCTTCCACGCCTCCTTGAGTACATTTAGAACATTCACCATTGAAGGCCTATTGGTTTTGTAAGGCTAAGTAAAGCTCTCTCTCAATGTTTTCATTTGGTATTTTTCATCAGGTTTCTTCTAGTGCAAGAAATATTCTACCCAATTCTCTTCAAGATTATATAATGGGCCATTGCAACACCTATTTTTTTTAGCAATTCATGGTGAGTCTAATACCAAATAATGAACATGTTGGGGATTTCAATGAATCACGCTTTTGGTTACTTATTAACATCAATAGAGAACGTTTCAACCTTATGATGCCTAACCATGTTTGTGTTTTCAATTTTCCATCAAAGGCTTCTGACATTGCTAACAAAGGCCCAACATGTTGCCTCTACAAAAAAGGCCCTAGTAGAAGAGCCTTTGGAAAATCACTATAAAAACATAAAATATGTCAATACTGTCATTCAACACTTGGTTACAAAAATCTATGGTGGAATATGTGGCATGTATTGGGATTTTCCCCTATGACCTTGGGTCATGTTAGAACAAAACCTATATGTATTCAAAAGACAAATCGTACCCTCACACATACAAACTTGTAATAAAATAACCACTTTTGGAAGAGAGAAGATAAGAGGTCACACCTTGTATCCCATCATTTGATGTCATTCCTCACTCTATATCTTTGATTCATTCCCGATCTTTGCCGGTATCAACTTACAAAAGGAGATCAAGTCTATGCTGCCACCGAGTAGTTATTAAAACAAGTCATACATGTAATATTTTTTTTTAGATAAAACAAGTAAGAATATACAAATAGATTGAACAATATTACACAAATATGGAAGGAGAGACAACTCTTTTATTGAAAATAGTATGAGTAGGTAGTTACAACCTGACTCTAACTATTGACATTGCCTCAAAGCCAACTGCCCAGGTTCCTTCACTAGTCCTTCAAGCATCAACTATGTAGGATGACTCTTCCTCTGATGACCTAAAATTGATAGGAACACACCCTATGGCCATATATAGGGGAGAAAGGAATGATGGAAAATGAGTTTCCAAAACAAGGATGCTACTCAGAGGATCAAGGAATGACGGAAGCTTGCAAAACTGTGAGTATAATTGTGCACCAAGGATGTCCTCTTCACCCATGACCTCATAGGTGCTTTTATACTATCCCCAAAAGGTTGAGGTGGTTGAATTCCATTGTGTATGGGCCAAGGGAAGTTTGGGAACGAGCTCAATTGAAAAACCCGCCCGAAAACTAGCAAGGCACGGACATCCGTGGTTTGCACATGGGTGACTTGTGAATGGAAACAAAAAAGTTGTTTTTAGGTGATTTTGATGAAGGAGGATGGGATTTAAGTTTGCAAGCTAGGAAAAAGGACTAAGCCATCTCACAAATGCGATTGATGTGGAAACTTGTGGTATAACAGATGCCCCCTAATGTCTGAGGTCAGAAGGGATATATGGAAACAATTAAGTGAACAATTAAGTGAGGCAAACAATAGATCATAGCCACAAATGGATACATAGTGGAGCCATGTCTCAGAATAAAAACAAAGGATATATGGAAACAATTAAGTGAACAAATCGATCCTCTGCAAGTACCAATGTCTATAGGGTGGTACACTCAATATATTTCGGGTAGGAGCACAAAGATGTGATGCTCGTACTTCACCTGAAGTCTTCAAAATGATTCGACGTGGTACGAGTCTACACTGTGTGAATATATGTGTTTGGGTCAAACACAGTGAGACACAGTTTGATTACCGGTCATTGATGTATACCGTTAACAAATGCGAGAGGACCCATCGATGATGATAATGGGCATCAAGGTACCATTGTACAATATAACAAGTGTGAATAAATGAACTGGTGTTGAACACCTGATAGAATATATCGATCAAAGGACATTGATGTATTCCCACTGTCAATAGCGAGGGAACCTGCGATTGATAACTATAAGCCCCAAGGAACCAAAAATAACTCTAGATCCCTATCCCAGAGTAAGATGTGTTGAAGTTGATAGAAAGAGATCCACTGGAAGGAAGGAATTAAGGCATCCTCCATCATCTAGCACGAGGGGTAGCAGGAGGCCAAAGATTTGGAAGGACTCGGACAAACATATTGTAAGGACCACACCAAGATATGACTTCGGCATGCACCAGATGGAATAGCGCACAACAAATACTCTCTGAATAGTAGCAAATGATAAAGATTACCGACAAAGACGAGGAATCCACCAATGTGGTCAAATGGAAACCAAGGTACCACACAAATCCTTATGTGTGATGATTGTTGTTGACATCGAACACAAGGGAAACCACTCAGTCAATGACTAATGATGGTTTGTCATCTGCTGAGCGCAAAGTCACCTATAAACAATGGAAATAGGTCGAGGGTGAAACTCTAGGTCATACTGTTGGAGCAATGTGTCAATGTCGATAAGAGCAGACCCACCAACAAGCAATCAATGGGGACCTACTATACTAGCACGAGTGAGATACAAAGATACTTGTGATGATTGTTGATGTTGAAGGACTAAAGAGTCCCCAACGTCAATATCTCGACCTCCTGTAGGGCTAGGAGGGAAGAGACGAGAATGTCACCATGGGTTTAGAGCCCCAACAAGAAAACACATTAGACTCTAAGCTAAATCTCCTCTAACCTAAAGTCCAAGTATGAATTCCCTTTTGCTTTGTATTTTTTATAATATTTAATTTTAGGCGTTTTATAATTTATGATTTTTATGCTTGTGTATGAGTTCATAAAGTTGAAATAACAAAGTTAAATAAGAACTTAAAAGAAATTAAAGAACTAAAGAAAATATGTACAAGAAAAACTCTTAATAATATTTTTGTATTTATTTTGTAAGAAAGTAAACTAAGACAAACTAATGAAGAGTTAAAATATGTTAGTGTGAAACAATTAAAAGAAAGACACATTAAATAAGAAATTAGTTTAAAGACTATCAAAATAAATTATAGTAACACCATAGTGATGTAATATTTTTTAATTTTTCTTTAAAAGTTAAAATGTAATAAATAATAAGAGAAATAAAACAATAAAGTAAGTAAAGAAAATAAACAAAAGTTTGTACATATTAAAACTAGCTAATAAAAATAAAATGAAAGAAACTTATATACACAATTTTACAAAAGTAATAAATTCGTTAGTTTGTTTTATTTTATTTTTAAAATTTTTAAGTGTTGTATTAAGAAAAAGATGAAGAAAATTGAGATTTAAAAGAAAATAAATAAAGAAACAATTTCAGAGTTTAAATGATTTTGACCTTTATTTAAAAATGTTCCCCATACAATTCTTGAACTTTTGGAATTTACAAGTCTTTGCGTAGACTTGGGCCAGGTATTTAGCCTTTAGCCATTCTAGAACAAAGTTACAATAGAATGACCAAGAACGAAAGAATAAGAAAGCATAGTCAAAATGGAATGGAGCAATGGTGGTGATAACACAAGGTGAGAACCTGCATATCAGAAACTGATTAGTGCTAAATAAAATCAAGCCTAAATACAATAAAATGACAAGTAAACCATTCACCTTATGAGAACCAACAAAGCTCATCCCCACTTCATCCCTTCGCTGCTTCACAAGACTCCCTGCTGCCAACAATTCCGTCAATCCCTGTTGAAAGTATAGAGGATGAATGATAATTTAAAGAAGAAAACCTCACTACACTCCAAGCATACCTCTCTCAAAGTTTTTCCTCTTAGAAAACCTCACTACACTCCAAGCATACCTCTCTCAAAGTTTTTCCTCTTTAAAATGTTGGTTGTATGCTTATTTTATAATTGTTTGATGAACAATTTCAACCATTAGGGAAGTTATAGAACTGAAACGCCACCAAACTAAAACCGCTTGGGATTTTTTTTATAAGATTGTTCAGAAAACCCATTATACACTTGTGGATTTTTTGTCGAAGGTTGTTAATAACATGAATCTCAATATTGTGTATTAACCTAGTAAGAGAACAACAATAGTGCACCTTTGGTCTGCTCGTTCTAGTTACATACTCCCGAGATTATCAACACATTTTGGCTAAGCGTGCCACCAATGTCAGCAGTCCAGTATAATTCCTGTGCGTTCTCATTATCAACGAGTAAATATTATGATAAATATGATTTTAATTTCTGTAAATTTATCGATTACGTTATAATTTAATTCGTTGAGGAGGAGCTGGCCTTGGGACCAAGAATTATCTTCTATGAGGATTCTGTATTTTCTTGCTTTGAGTCATACAATCAAATAAAGAAGTAAATCCATGTTCTTCAAGGTTGCTTCCTTATGTCTTTCCCATCAAGCTCTTTCACATGTTTCTGTCTCGTATATGTCATCTATTTGTCTGTCTTAGCCTCCAACCAAGCAACAACCTTCATTATCTCTCTTCCTCCTCCCTGTACATCATGTGACTAAAACTATAATCACATGATTTACAATCATGTCTCTTATGTAGATAATAGGAGTAAGGATATATCTCTAAGACCTAGATAAATGGATACAATCCTTCCACACGATTTTGAAAAGGAGTACCTCTTTTATAAGGACTTGATGCCCAAGCTTTTCTTGTCAGTATCTTTGAGAAAAACATTATATACAACAAGGTCCACCGCTCCAGGTAACACATGCATAACTGTGAGAGTTATCATATCTCGTGTTCCAGTAGTGAGTTTTTTTTTTATCTACCTTACTCTGGAAACCAACAATATATGTTGGATCGATGCTAGTTTTGACAATCAAGCGTTCATTGAAGATTGTGTACTTGCTCTCCCAAAAGAAACCAAAACGATAATAATCACCTTTATATGTGAGAAAATATTTCTTCCTTACATCACTTAGAGATAAGATATGGCCATTCTGATGAAAGAAAAAAAATCAACCTCTTATTTTGACTCGAAAATAAAGGTAATTTACATTGTAATAGAATCTTTGTATCACTATGACGCTTAATAATAGGAATGCCATAAGGAGAACGTCTTTGATGACTCCTTCTATTCATTATGCAACGATAAAGAGCAACATGCAATTTCTCAATTGGTTGATAACGAGCTAATAACCAACATGAGTTCCCAAGCCTTCACTTTTGGATGAGTGTAGACCATTCTGTAAAGGATCTAAACGAGTAACCAATAATTTGTGTGCACTAAAAAATTCCTTATCCTTATATAACATATGTGTCATCAATAACCTTCATGCTTTCAACATTTCAAATAAAATATGGTGTATTTAATATTGTTAATTTTTGTACACTTAAAAAATTCCTTATCCTTATATAGCATATAACATATATGTAATCAATAATCCTTATATAGCATATAACATATATGTAATCAATAACCTTCCTGCTTTCAACATTTCAAATAAAATATGGTGTATTTAATATTGTTAATTTTTGTACACTCAAAAATTCCTTATCCTTATATAGCATAAAACATATATGTAATCAATAACCTTCTTGCTTTCAACCTTTCATATAAAATATGGTGTATTTACTATTGTTTTGTTGAAAACAATATAAAACCCACTTCAAAATCTATAAAGCACATCACCATTTCTCTCTATAATCTTATATCATATAAAGATTTCTCACCATTTTTGGCCTTGGGTTATAATCTTATGATGGCAAAAGAAGAAACGTGATATAAACTCAAAGTCATAATTAAATTATGGGAGAGTGAGTGAGATATCTTATGAAAAGTGGTTATGTAAACATAAGGAAGTATTGCGTTTGGTTATATGATATAACATTTTGATAATTGGTTCATTTTTCCTTTTTATTGAAAATTCACATATGATAAAGGGATGCATAAGATAACATATAGGATAACATATGGTGATGGGTAAGGTTTTAAGACTTTTGTGGTGTCGAAATGCCAATTATAAATGCAAAATATGATAGTGTCAATGAGATGAGGAAAGAGGAAAGAGCCATGTTTAAGAGGTATGGCAATTTCTCCAAGTATTAAGGCAAATTTAATGAGAGTGCGTGGAATTTTTTGCGTAGACAATTTGAAATGAGGGGGAGCTTGGCAATGCTTTGACGGCTAAGTACTGTTGAAAAAAAAAGTAGTCAACAATGATGAGATGTACTTGACTGACACAGGAAGACCGACTTGAAAGGTCATATACTTTTTGCAAAATGGTCGACTCAGGCTGAAACTTCCCTTGAACAAAGGTACAACACATTATGCTACTTAGGAAACATAGATTATAAACTGAGATACATTCGTGATACAAGAGGCATCATCAAATGCTCCATATGGTTGGAAGAATATCCAATCGGAGGAGATTATACTCAAAAACTAGAAAAAGTATCCTAAAGCCATACTAAACCCAAAATATTGAGACAGTGACTCAAAGATTGTGCTTTGTTCAAGGGCGACAAGACTGCTGCAAACAAAAAGATAGATTATTTCCCCCCTTCTTTTTAGTTTTTTGATCTTTTTGTTGTTTTCATGTTATTAAATCCTGAAAAAGAACAAAAGAATGCTATAGCACAGTGGAGGAAACGAGTGTCATGGGCAAGAAAACAAGTTCCAAAGCGCAAGGAACATACCTATGCTCAATGCAAAGAAGCATGTGCAGGATAAGGACATTCAAGGGATGTTTCCTCCATGGTTAAGGTGTTGAGTATCAAAGGAATAAATTGCAATGCTAGAAACTGGTAGGAATGCATAAGAAAATGGTTCAATGATGGCAAGATGAAGCCGACATTAGGCCTAGAAGCTCGAGCGATTAATATGCAATGCAATTACAACTCAATTTTTTTTTGAAAGCCCCGTGGGTAGGTTAGAAAGCAAGAGGTTGAGAGGAAGTCATGAGGCCTCAACGTAAAGACATGGCGGGACTAAATAGGGCTTCCGAGCCTACAGAAAAACTGCAACATGGGTGTCAAAAATTTCAGTGAGGTACTAACTAGAACACCCATGGAGAGGTAAGCTCTATCATTCGTAACAACACCTTTAAAACAACTTGAAGGTATGATGTTGAATATGAATGGGGTGGATCACATGGAATATATGTGAATCATACAGAGAAATGTATTGTGCATGCAGAAATGACCCTACCCTACATGCCAGTAAGAAACAATTTACCTGTTGAAGAATTTGAAAAGTCTTGACATAAGTAGCAACATACATTAGAGGGTGTCCCACAGGTGATGGCCAAAAAAATATTGAGGAGAAGACATGTAGCTTCAACGCAAAGTCATGGTAGGGATAAACAGGATTCCCGAGCCTATGAAAGTATTTCAACATGGATGCCAAACAACGAACAACGTTCTAACTAGGGAACCCATGAATGGTAGGCTCTACCACATGAATCACGACACTTCTAAACAATAGAGAAAGTTCCGTGTCACAACTCAATGGGGTTGATCCTAAGGAAAAATGAAATAGGAAATGGATAATGAAAAAATGCATGAAG
>CBVK0103069056.1:0-18299 GCA_900067695.1 Picea abies | reverse complement strand
GAGAGAGAGAGAGAGAGAGAGAGAGAGAGAGAGAGAGAGAGAATGTAGAAACACTAAAGGAGGAAATAGAGACTTAGAAAACTAGGTATGAGGAAGCCCTGATAGATACCAAATCATAGGTGATAATTAAGTCAATCAAGGGCATGTTTTGGGACACAATATTTGATGATACCTCTAAACTCATAGAACTTTTGTAGTGTTTCGTAGAATTTGATGGTATCCATAGGTAGGTTAAGAAATATTTAAATGAGACCCAACAAGAAATAGAACATAGGGATATAGTACTTCAGACAATGAATCAAATCTTAGATCAATGTATGCTAATGTTTACACTACCAAACTAAAGAGATAGAGAATTACCAATAGGAGGGAAATAACAACAAGGAGCCCCATAAAAGAATTCACGAGTGACATGGAAAGCATGATAGGCTATGGCTTTTGATGCCCATGGGATGACCACTCAAGATTTTATACTTTAGAGATTTATGATGGGTTGTTGAAATCAGATAAGGATAGGTTGTTAAATGTGATAGGAAAATAAGTCATTCCCTTGCCTTTGGAGGTCTTCAATCAGATACAACCTTCTGTTAGCACTGAAATCCTCATGAAGCATCTAATTTTTTTTCCCTAAAATCCATTGACCACTCAAAAAATAGAGCTAGACAAATCTTTAAAAAATATAAGAGGTGAGAAAGCAACCAAAGATGATGGATAGTGAAAACTCATCATCATCTATGAGTTTGTCACTAGGGATCGCAACAAGAGGTACCATAAGATTTGAGCCCCCTTACTTAGGTATTTCTAGGATAGTAGGTATCCTCTTAGGTGCTAACTCCACTAGATTCATCATAGATTAAACCACCATCCCAAACCTCAAAAGTGATTCTAAAAGGTTAGGGGGATAAAAACAATGAAGACCAATTTTTAGTTATAACTCTCACATGTCCCCTAATTTTATGGTGTTAAGGTCAAGTGGTGTTCTTAATATGGGGTTCAAAGAGGGAGAGCATTCTTATTTTTGTAATAGTCTCTAAGGCTCAAGGTAGAGGGATTAATCACATTTTCTTCCTTCTTTTCTTCCCTCATTCTATTTTCTCTTTGTTAGCATGATCCAAATTGTATACGATGGGAATGTGAAACACTATGGCCTAGGAAAGAGATTTTATAGTCCCAAACTAGTGTCGACATTGAATTTAAAAAAATAAAAATGATATCAATTTGTAGCCACAACTAAGGTTCTTTGTCACTGATGAATTTATAATATTCAAGCATTGTTATGCTAGTTCTCTTCCACTTTATAGGATGAATTGTGTTGAATGAATTCATGGATATATGCTTTTCGCGCCCATTAATTTTTCTATCTCATGAATATGTTTGATGAGAATGTGGTATTTTACTTCATCTTGCAATCATTTTTCATGAATTTATTTGTTATCTTCCAAAGGATGAAGCCATGATTAAGGCACCCCTTTGTTTTAGTTTATGCAAACGATGTTCAGTAGCATTTCACTTATTTATCCCCTTTCACTCTATAGATACATCATGTTAAATTCTATAAGTTGTAGAGGCTATCTCCATGCACCACCTTGTTTATGAATAAATATAGTTAGATCTTAATAAAAAAACTTGTTTTTGTGTGATAGGTAAAAATAATAACTTTAGGACATCAGAGGGTACCCTCCTCTGGCTTGAGGACTAGTTTGAAGGCTTAGAGTGGCACATGAAGGTGATCCTACACATTATTCCCTACTATTGAACCCTAGTGTGAGAGGGGGAACAATTGAGGGGACACCACATGGTATAAATTTCTCCTTTTTCTAACCCTCAATTAACAATCCTAGAAATACTTAGATTTAAAGCTTGAGTGCTTTGATACCATCTGTAACAATTCAAATTTCCTTAATCAAGATGGATGGTTTGTTACTTTGGGAAATGCAACTCAAATATCTTGACCACAAAGAACTAAACTAATACTCACTTAATCTTTTCCCTAGAAATTAACATGTTCATTATCATCATTAAAACTAGTTAAATATCAATGAAAATAAACACCAATTAGACTTGTTACTTATATTTTACAAATGCCTTGTTGAAGACTATACCACTATTGCAAACTAGCCTTCAATTACCAAGCAATGAATTGTCAGAGAAACAAAAACCAAGGGGGTATTTTCCTCCCAACCAACAAAAAACTAAAAGGCATTGATGATGCTCCCCATGCAAGGCCTTATCTTAATAAAGAAAATTAACTATGCACACTCAACAAAAAAAGTAACCCATTAAAGAAGAATAGGTACAAAGTCACAAGGTAATATCACAACAACATCCAACTAACCATAGTCTATTGAATGGTGGAGAAGTATTTGGCATAAACACCACCTCCCTATAAGGCCCATCTTGCATGAGAACTCTACCCACTCTACAACACCTCTAATAATGTAGCCCTTCAACTAAGAAAGGAAAATGGACAACACACCTCCCACATGGTTCTGTACTCCCAACCTCATCTACCCACCTAAATAGAACTATTGAAATGTGTTTAGGTGTCACTAACTATAAAACAACTAGGAGAAGCAATCTACTCTTTTCCCAAGAACAATAAGGTCTCATTGCATAGAAAATTAGGCTTCTCTCTTCCCAATCAAAATTTTCCTCACAACTTTATCTCACTACCACAACAAAAGCAACATTCTTTCCTTTCCCAAATAACCCCCCTACATATGGAAATTAGAATTCATAATTAGATTTAGGTTGAAATTAGGTTTAGGGTAAAGTTGCACAGGTCCAATGAAGGTGACTTACCAAATATTTCCTAGCCCCTTTGGGCTACAAACCCTATTTTCACTATAGGAGCATAATATTACCCAACACAAGCATTAATTATATTTACTCCCTCACAAGGTACCTAAAGTCACTTATGCTTTGATCATCCAAATTGAGCCAAATCCTTTCCCAAGGTGCAAGTCCTTAATAGTTAATATAATAATCTTTTGGTTTCTCTCAATATTTGACTTAATTTAATGTAGGCCTCAAGAATCACATTTTTGTTAGTATTCACATAACATAAATTCAAAATGAAATTCTTTGGGTTTCTCCCAATGTTTGACCTTTGTTAGTGTGGGTCTTGAAGCTAGGCAATAATAATATTGTACTCATTAAACATGTCAATCCATGAACAATATAATAGTTTAATATAATCATTTCAAAATGCATATAATCTAATCATAAGCAAGGTATGAAAAATAGGTAGTGCTTAAGAGGGGTGTTACGGGTATTCATATTGATCATCAATGTATGCAATAATTTCATACTCAAAGTTAGCTACACCAAACAAGACATTTAAAGTGGATGGGAGTTTTGCAACAATTTCATTTAGTGATCAAATGTAAGAAGGGAACTACCAACAAGTTGGCTAATTTATTGTTAAGAATGCGTACACACAAAATCAAAACTTTGGGAGCCATTATGCACATGGAGACATTCACCCATGAAGCATACAAAGAAGAATATGTTGAGAATTGGGACTTCAAGGAAGTATATAAAAAATTACAGGGCATCATCTTAGACAAAGGAAATAAGGATGTTTACCATCTCCAAAATGGATTACTCTACAAGATGGGGGAGTTACATGCACTAAAAGGAGAAAGAGTACAATTGATAAGGGAGGCTCATACCATAATTTTTGCTATACATTTCAATGTCAGTAAGACCATGGTCAACTTGTAAAGATATGTTTATTTCCCCAAGATGCATGAAGTAGTTAGGTTTATTAGAGCTTGTATATTGTGTTGTACAACAAGCCTAACAACAAGAGACAACTTGCGCTATGTCCACTTCTAGTACCTACAAGGAAATGGGAAAGTATATCTATGGAATTTCTTGGGAATTCTCAAGGATAAGAAGATGGCATGACTACTTCTATGTGATATTTAATGGGTTCAATAAGATGTGCATTTTGATGGCTTGTAAGAAAAGCATCAAAGGAAAAGAAACAATAGACTTAATCTTTAAAATGGTTTGGGTGTACTTTGGGATACCAAGGAGCATCATCTTTGATAGAAGTATTGGATTTCTTAGTACACTAGGGACTTCATTGTAGGATAAACTGAAACAAAATTGAAAAGCTATAAAACCTTCTATATCCAAATAGATGCAAGGAAGACAGAGGCACTGAAAATGATTGGTTCAACTTTTGAATATACACTCATAAGCATCCAAGGACTTTGTAAGAAAATTTGATTTATATTCAATGTCCCTATAATAGCGATATCCACACTTCCAACAATAAGTCTTTCTTAGAAATCCATTTTGGGTATTTACCACCATAATTTTTAGACATTATGTTTGGGAATTCTTAAGTAGAACAAGCACAAGCCTCAATGCAAAATGAGACATTCATTGATAGGATTATGTATATACACCTACAGGTTCACAAGAAAATCAAGAACTAACAAGAGAAATACAAGGCTAGACATAATCAAGAAAGGATTGAAAATACCTGCAAAGTAGGAGATGAACTCTAGTTGCGTTTGAATAACGAAAGGTTGTAGGGTTTGAGAAAGAAAGTTAAGACTCCCAAGATATTGGACGAAGTAGAAAATAATGCTTATATACTTAGGCTTCCTCCTTATATGCACATTTGCATAGTAGTAAATGTGGGGTGATGAGGGTGAAGATGGTTAAGTTTACCTTCCATAGAGGATTTGACACTAGATGGACATATAAACATTACAAGAGAACATGATAATGCAAAATATCAAGATGAAAAAAAGGGATTAATAAGAACTTTGGCAAGTAGGATCAAAATGAAGGATACCATGTCAAGCCAAATGGTACCTCAAGGAGAAAGTTGAGGAATTATTTCCTCATTTACTTAACTAAATATTTGGAGACCAAAAACCTCCTAAATGAAAAGGGGTACTCAAAATGGATCTACATAGTTTCTATATCTCTTTAAATGGAAAAACCCTAATTTAGCACTTGTATGGGACACTTTGGGTCAAATAATGAAAACTACACTAACAAACCAAAATTAAAAAATCTTCATTTTGGAACCCTAAAAGTGAAATTTTATGATCTTCAACTTCAATTACATATATCATAAAGTCTTCAAAACATTATAAGGTTGAGATATTCATAAAAAAAAATGAGCTAGCACCCTAAAATTAGTTTGTATGAAAAATTTATGCCCTACAATATAACTATGTAGAAGCCACATCAACAAATAGTCGTTCACCGATGTGGAATTAATAATAACGTATGGAACTCACTAAATACTTTGAGAGATTCCAAAACCCCAACCGGGCAGTTGAAAAACTTGTTGAAATGAGGGAAAGGGTAAACCTCTATTGTAGCGATTTGATGAGAAACTGCCAAAAGGAGTAAATACATATCTTGAATAGCTTGTGGGCAGATACATGGATATGAAACATCGCCCATCAACGCAAAGGTGATTTGAAGGTGATTTGACATGCCCCCTGTTCGGATAACGTTCTGATTATAGGTTTAAACTCAAATTTTATAATTTTCCGTGGAAAGTAAAGGTGAATAGGTGAATACTGTTTATTATTAGTACAGTGGTAAAGTGATTGGTGTTGTTGTTGGTAAGCTTCGAAAGTTATGGATAATATTTTGGTGAATTTTGAAGAAATTCAAAAGTTAATTTTAATTGTGGTAATTTCAAAAGTTAATCAGTTAAAAGTAACAATTATATGGTGGTACAGTGATTTCTTAATATGATTAGGTAAATGTTGAAAAGTAAACAGGTTAACTGATGCATTCAAAAATACAAGGAAGTTATGAAGAGTATATCACATTCATTGATTTGGGAGGACGACTAAGAATATTCTAGCATTTTCAATTGAACCAAATTGTCACGAAAGTGTAACCCACCTTCGTGATTTCACCCTTATAAAAAAAATAAAAAAAAATAATTTTTATTTATTTTTTACAATATCATTGCCACATTTAAATAGGATATAAAAATATAAAAGTTGTTATAATTTTTTATAAGTTAGATTATTTTTATTTTTAAATGTTAAAAAAAAACTCTATAACTATGAAATTTGGTAACATTAGATTTAATTAAAAGTTCTAATGGAGAATGACAAACATATTTTAAAATATAAGTATGAAATTTTATAAAATTATATTTGAATAAAAAAGATTAATGGAAGATGAAAAACATATTTTGATTTTCAAATAATTATTAATTAATAAAAAGTTTGGGAGGAAAAATGAAACCATTAGTTGTGATGCAAGTTTGCTATAACATTATAGAGAATTATGGAGGAAGATCCAACAAATCCATGAGCATTTTATAATGCATAATTTAAAAGTTAAAGCAATATACCTTGTCTTATTATTGACTAAATCATTGAAAAATAGAGGAAGTTACTCTCATGCTATTAAAAATATTATCACATAATTTATTATAAATTAGGATGTGATAAATAATTATAGAAAATGAGAAAATGAAAATACTATAAAGAAGTCATTAACCCTAATTTAAAAGATTAAAACATTATGGGAGAAAACAATTTGTCATCTTTGTAATACTAAAATGAAGAATGAAAATAATTTTATCTTATAATGTCTTGTGTATGTCCATATTATATTTCAATTTCTTTGTATCTTTGTCATATTGAGGAGAATGAAAATAAATTTATCTTATAATGTCTTTCCTATGTCCATATTATATCTTAATTTCAGAATATTTTAAAAAATGTGAATCTTCTTAACATTTTAACTCATAAAAACTATAAAGATTTAAACAAACTTATTTCCAAGCATTGTTTTTAAACTAAATCAATCAATTCCTTATCATTTTTCTTAAAGTCCTATAAACCAAAGCCAAAGTTATTTTGAAAAGAAAATAACAATCATTTTTTTCTTCTAAACTGAGATTTGCTATTTATATTATTCTAGTTTACAATGGTCTATCTACATTCAAGTTTTTTTCTAATTGTTTATAGTTTTCATAAATAAATGTGGTCTAAATATTCAAATATAAAAACTGACATTGTAATAAAGTTCTTTTCACTTAAAAATTATTTTTTAAAATGTTATAAATCAAAATTATAAAAACTGAAATTTCAAGTTCTTTTCACTTAAAAGTTATTTGTAAAGATGCTATACATTAAAATTGATATTAATATAGGATAATCATTAACATTATATATATATATAATATTAGAATAAATATTTTTTATAATATATATTTAATATTTTAATAAAATGTTAATGAAAATATAAAAAAATATATATATTTATTTTACTAAAAATGTTATTAAATTAAAAACTTTATAAAATTGCAAAATTAAACTTACATAAAGAGAAAACACCCCTCAACACCAATTATTTGGAGTACACCTAATTGACAAAAAAACAAGTCTATAAACTTTATCTTTACATTTCCAAACACAACCATATAATAATATAACCTTAAATTTTTCCTCATTGATTGTAGATTGGTTTTTTTAATATAACCTTAAATTTTTCTTATTAATTATAGATTGGTTTTTTTTCAAACATAAATTTAAGCATTTCATAAAAACATGGTTATCCACTCTAGTTACAAATTTAAAGCATCTCATAAAAAAACATGGTTATCCACTTTAGTTATAAGTTTAAATCACCTCATAAAAACATGTTATCCACTTTGATAATAACTTTAGTTATAAGTTTAAAGCAACTCATAAAAACATTTTATCTACTTTATAATAACTTTACTTATAAGTTTTATCCACTTTAATTATATGTTTAAATCACCTCATAAAAACATGTTATCCACTTTGATAATAACTTTAGTTATAAGTTTAAATCACCTCATAAAAACATTTTATCCACTTTATAATAACTTTACTTATAAGTTTTATCCACTTTAGTTATAAGTTTAAATCACCTCATAAAAATAGTTATCCATTTTGATAATAACTTTAGTTATAAAGTTATAAGTTTAAAGCACCTCATAAAAATATTTTATCCACTTTATAATAACTTTACTTATACGTTTAAAGCACTTCATAAAAACATGTTATCCACTTTAATAATGCAATCTTAAATATTTACATTTTAATTGTTTTAGATTGGTATGTTTTTCAAACATAAGCTTAAATCACCTCATAAAAACATGGTTATCCACTTTAGCTATTATCCACTTCTCATGAACATTGAAAAATGATTAAATTGGTTTGTTTTTCAAACATAAGCTTAAATCACCTCATAAAAACATGGTTATCCACTTTAGTTATTATCCACTTCTCATGGACATTGAAAAATGACAAAACGCGTAAATTATCAAAATTCTTACTTTAACTCAATAGTATTAATATTATATAAACTCAGATACGCACAGTTGATAACACTAATTATATTACAGTAGTGTGGTCTTTGAATTTGGAGACGTGTATGAAAGGAGACAGACCTAAAAAGAAAATTAGTCAATAGCATACATGGATTTGTATGAAACGAGACATCACAAAAGAAAAATAAGTAAAAGTCGTCTAACAAAGCCAATCAACGTAAAGGTGATTTGACATGGCCCTCCACTCTGACAACGCTCTTAATCACACGTTCACACTCAAACCTCACAAACGTCTCATGTGGAAAGCAAAGGGGATTGGAAAAAGCTGGAAACGGTTTGCATGTTGTGTATTCTGATTCCCTCCTTGTCTTCGCTGCCGCAGTTATATATAACTGTACATGTACCAATACAGCTTAAGTGAGACCAACAATGGCGAAGTTTGGATTGCTATCTTTGTTGTTATGCTCCTGCATCGTAATCATTGCAGCCTCGCCTGCACAAGCACGAACTGCATCAACAGTTTCGAAGCTGTCAAAAACGGATCCTCTGAATACCGTGTTACTTCAGGTCAGAGCAGATTCATTCCTTCATTCATGGATTCTTAGGTAATGTCAGTACTGTGTATTCTCATATGGTTGTTATTGGACCGGAAATGATTGCCTGCATAATTTAATCTTCCAGGGCTTCAATTGGGAATCGGCCAAGAGTTCTTCTTCTTGGTATAACGTATTGAAGGGGATTGTGAAGGATGCAGCGGACGCCGGTATTACGGACGTCTGGTTTCCGCCGCCCTCACAATCTCTCGCTCCTGAAGGTATGTATATGGATTTGGTGGGTTTCATGTTTTTCCGAGGTTATGGGTTGATTCGAAGAGCCTAAAAACCCATCAAGTATAGACGCGGATCAGAGTTCCAAGTTCCAAATTCCAGTCGGAATCTGTTTTTATGTGTGTTTTTTATGGTGAATTAGGTTATTTGCCACAGAGGCTGTATGACCTAAAGTCATCCAAGTACGGGAGCGAGCAAGAACTAAGGGATGCCGTGAATGCGTTCCACCAAAAGGGAATTGGGTGTGTGGGCGACATCGTGATAAACCATCGGTGCGGGACGAAGCAGGACGATAAAGGAATGTGGTGCGTATTCGAAGGCGGGAAGGGGGACGGACGTCTGGACTGGGGACCCTGGGCAGTCACCGTCAACGACCTGGACTGGGGACCCTGGGCGGTCTGCGTGAACGACAAGCCATACCCTTGCGGTTCTGGCCACGCCGATACGGGCGACGACTACACGGCAGCCCCCGATATCGATCACACCAACCCCGCCATACAGGCCGACCTGTCGGAGTGGATGAATTGGCTCAAGTCCCACGTCGGCTTTGATGGCTGGAGGTTCGATTTTGCCAAGGGCTATGCCGGGAACCTGCTAGGCATCTATGTGGAGAACACCAACCCTAAATTCGTAGTGGGGGAGGTGTGGGACGATATGGCTTATGGCTCCGACGGCCGCCTCGTCTACGACCAGGATGCCCATCGTCAGAAACTGGTTAACTGGGTGCACTCCACGGGTGACCGAGCCTCGGCTTTCGATTTTACTACCAAAGGGATCCTGCAAGAGGCTGTGGAGGCGAATGAGCTGTGGCGTCTACGGGATTCGAACGGAAGACCCACCGGTATGATCGGGTTCTGGCCACAAAAGGCGGTGACCTTCATAGACAATCACGACACGGGGTCCACGCAGAAGATGTGGCCCTTCCCCTCTGATAAGCTTCTTCAGGGCTACGCCTACATTCTCACCCACCCCGGGATTCCCACCATTGTAATCATCTTCTATATTCTTTTTTGGGGCTTTTGGTAACTAATTAAGTTGGATATTTAATTAATTGATGACGTTATTTATTTTATGTGCAGTTTTATGATCATTTCGTGGACGGAAATATGAAGAAGGAAATTCAAACCCTGATCGCCATACGCAAGAGAAATAACATAAATGCTAGCAGCAATTGCAGAATTATAATTGCCGATGGCGACTTGTACATGGCGGCCATTGACGAAAAGATTGTGATGAAGATCGGATCGAGGTATGACGTGGGAAAGCTCGCCCCGCCTTCTCCAGAGTTCCGCATCGTCGCTTCTGGGAATGACTATTGCGTGTGGGAAAAGAACAGCTTCCCCGTTGAATGATTGCCATCAATAGGCAAGCAGCCAATATACCTATTTGGAAAAAACGCTGAGTAGGATAATGTCCAGTGCAGTTGTGAAAAGTTTGACAAATTCATCTATAAATATCATCATTCTCATTCTCCAGAATACCTTCATAACATGAAATCAATTATCATGGGACTTGTTTTGTTTAACTGTTATATGTTTTTTAGGCTGGAATTTCCCTATATAAAAAAATATTTTTTGTTGTTTAAATTATATTTTTAAATGCAGAAATCATTTTTTGTTATTTAAATTGTATTTTCTAATGTAGAAATGAATTCAACCTGTTGAAAAATTCTTACAATCTACAAATTCAACAATTTCTTGCCTAATTCTTAAAAAATATTTTAATTTTAAATAGTTTAATTTCAATTTCAATTTCAATGTTCTTTATTTTCAATTATTTTTTTTTTTATTTTTTCAAATTTAATATATTTACAAAATATATTTTAATTTTTACTCATAAAAATGTTTTTTATATATAATTTCCATATTTTTGTTTCGATATATTTTTAAATAAAAAATAATAATTTTTAATATTTTATTTAAATAAACAATTTTTTATATTTTTCAGTTTATTATATTTTTATTAATTTATAAAAAAACTAATTTTAGTTTTTACTACTTCAATTTAATAATTTTCTCCAAAAATATTAATAAATATTTAAATTAATAAAAATAAATGTTATGATTTCATCTGATCAAATCTCTCGAATAAAATCAAATACGACTCACTTAGAAAAAACAAATATTACACAATTTTGACATAATATATGCCCTCCCTACATAGTTAGGGACTTTGACATAATTTACGTCCTTTACACATCAATTACACAAAGTAAAATGACTTTGACATAATTAAGTGGTAGAAAACTAAGTATGGGATGTCATTAAGTAAAATGACTTTGACATAGATGTCATTTATTATAAGGAATGGAAATTTAAGTATTAGTTTTACTTATAATTTTAATTTTATTTTTATTGATTGAGTTTTTGTTTTTTTAAGATAAATTGTATATAAAATTTCGAAACATTTTAAAATTATATATATAATTTATTTTAAAAAAGTCTAAACAGCATTATGGTAAAAATTGTGAAAATTTATAATTTTGCATAAAAAATTTGTTGGGGGTATAGGTAGTTCATTGAAAATATCTAACTGAGAAGTATATTTGTTGGCAAGTCTAGGTAGGTTATGGCCACCCCATGCCTTTGAATGGCCAAAAAACACCATTTAAGACCTCAAAACGACCCGCAAAGTTTAGGACTTGAAAAACTACCAAGATGGAGAATCGTGTTGAGTTAGTGGAAGAGGTGGTAGCCACCAACGTCCAACTAGATCAGTCCCCTCCTCCTAGGAAGCAATGGTCTCCATTGTGTTAAGTTCCTTGATTATATGGGGAAATGTTTGCTGCATTTGACTCCTGGTGAGCCACTTGCCTTGGTGAAGATATTGTCCTACTTTGACAACCTGATAGAGTTGTATGTTCTGTTGGTGGGTTCTCTTCGTCTTGGTGTTGATTATTTGATCCATTGTATCTTGCTCAATGCAGTCAATATTGATTTTTGTAGAGGCCAAATGCTCATCCACCTCTGATGTGTCCAATAGAGGTAGAAAATATAGTCGAAGTAGCTCCACATTAAATGCCAAGTGCAAGCCAAGGAAAAGGGGTATACTCAATTCAAAAGGATTCTCACCCACAACCTTCGTGATAGTGTAAGGCCCATATCGTAGTGGTTTGAACTTCGTGTGGGGGCTTGTGAGGCGCTCTTTCTACAATTGCAACCACACCTTATCACCAACCTAAAACCCATGTGGATGCGATGTTGGTCATGTTGCTACTTGTACTTGGAATTGCTTTCTATATGATATCATGAACTTGTTATTAAATGTGCTAGATCCATTCAACAAATTTGTTTTCTCTGTCTGCCTCAGTTTAAGCATGGGACAACTCTTCCTGTCAATATGTAGTGGGCATAGCTACATTAATGGGGGTTAATGGATGGAACCCCAAGCACACCTGAAAAGGGATATGGCCAATAGAGCCATGGAGGGATCTATTGCACCTATGTTGAACATATGGAACGTTCTCATCCCATGTACATGGATGCTTGGAGTTGTGCATGCACATGATAAGAACAATCATCCTATTGACCACTTCTGTTTGTCCATCTGCTTGGGGGTGGAATGTAGTTGATTTGGTTAGCTTGGTGTCCATCAGAGACCATAGGCTGGACAAGAACCTATTGAGGAACCTACTATCCTTATTTGAAATAATGGTTTGTGGTAGTCCAAAATGAACCCAAACACGCTTAAAGAAGAGCTTAGCAATGGCTTAGGCTATGACACTTTCTTAAACAATGCCAAAATGGCCATCTTAGAGAACCAATCGAAAACCATACAGACAAAATCATTACCATGCTTGGTGGAGGGATTTTCTAGGGTAGGTAGAATCTGTGTACAATGCCTGCTTCTTAGTGGCATGTTTAGCGATGGCACAAACAATGCATGATCGGATATACCTGTTGACATTCTGTTAGAGTTTTGGCCAATAGAAATACTTTTGAAGTACTGCCTTTGTCTTCTCCACACCGAAGTGCCCTACTACCCAATTGTAATGTGCCTCCCTTAGCTTTCCATGCTTGCTTGAAGGAACATGAATATGACCCAAATAACACACATATTCATCTTGGAGATGAAAGTATAGAACTTGTTTCCATATGCCTAATGTCTAATATGTAGCACTGAAGTCAGTGTTGCTACCATACAATAGGGGCCACTTAGAGGTCTCATGTTCATAAAAGTTAAGAATTGTGGTTAGCGCCACAACTAGGGGCTAGCTAAGGAAGTCTGCAACATAGTTTGTGTTTCCCTTCTTATAAGGAAGTCTGCAACATAGTTTGTGTTTCCCTTCTTATACTTGATGTTCCAATGGAATTGTTGCAAGTATGTGGACCACTTCTGATGACAGTCATTTTGCAACTTTCCCTGTGTCTGCATGAATTGCAGAAGCTCATGATCAGTGTGGATGATCTTTTCCTTTCCCAAAATATAATGTTTCCACTATCAACATGCCTGCACAACGTAGTACATCTCCTTGTCACAGTTGGGATACATGTGAACAGTATCAAAGAGTGTCTTATTGTGATAGGCCACCAAATGTCAATGTTGAGTGAGGACCACCAATAGCATAGTTAGAGGCATCTATCTCAATCTTGAATGGCTATTGCAAGTTTGATAGAGTGAGAATTGGTGTCAAGCAGAGGCAGTGTTTTAGATCCTCGAATGCCTTCTTTTGTGAATTGGACTGGGAAAAATTGGCTTTAGCTACACCTTGGTTACTTGGATTAAGGGCCAAGCGATATGAGAGTGTAGATTTTTAATGACAAAAATCAACAAGCTAATATTCTGTCAAACACTGGAGATTCGACTTCGCCAAGGGCTACGCCGGAAACCTGCTGGCCGTCTATCTAAAAAACACCAGCCCCAAATTCGCTGTTGGGGAGGTGTGGGACGATATGTCTTACTCCGACGGCCGCCTCGCCTACGACCAGGGTGCCCATCGGCAGAGACTGGTCGACTGGGTGCACTCCACAGGTGACGGAGCAGCAGCCTTCGATTTTACTACCAAAGGGATCCTGCAGGAGGCAGTGAAATCCAATGAGCTGTGGCGCCTAAAGGATTCCGACGGAAAACCCGCTGGCATGATCGGGGTATTGCCCCAGAAGGCGGTCACCTTCATAGACAATCACGACACCGGCTCCACCCAAAACATCTGGCCCTTCCCCTCTGATAAATTGCTACAGGGCTACGCCTACATTCTCACCCACCCCGGCATTCCCACCATTGTAATCATCTTCTATATTCTTTTCTTGGGTTTTTTGCAACTCATTAAGGTGCATATTTAGTTAATTGATAACGTTGTTATTTTGATTTGCAGTTTTATGATCATTTCGTGGACGGAAATTTGAAGAAGGAAATTCAAAACCTGTCCGCCATACGCAAGAGGAATAACATAAATGCTAACAGCAATTGCAGAATTACAACTGCCGAGAGCGATCTGTACATGGCGGCCATTGATGAAAAGATTGTGGTGAAGATCGGGTCGAGGTATAATGTGGGAAATCTCGCCCCGCCTTCTCCAGAATTCCGCATCGTCGCTTCTGGGAACGGCTATTGCGTGTGGGAAAAGAACAGCTCCCCCCGGTGAATGCGCGCCATCAACAGTGAATATATCTATTTCTAAAATGTCGAAGAGAATAATGTGCAGTCCTGTGTGACAAGTTGGACAAATTTATCATCAATCTCAGGAATTGTGATAACACGTGTTGGTAACGAATTATCATTGACTCTTTATGAATATTCATAGAAATATTTTGATCTTCTCTTATAATTCTTATAAATTTATAAAAATCATAATTTTAATTTTTCGTTCTAAGAATGTTTTCAATTTTTCCCTATCTGTTATATTTTTATAATTTATAAAATTTTGGTTTTAATTTTTAATATTTTATTTTAGTAAACATTTTCTTTATTTTTATTTTTTTCTAATTTATTATATTTTTTGTAAATTTATAACAAATTAAATTCAATTTTTAATATTTTATTTTATTAATCAATTGTGCCATTTACTAGCCATTGATTTTCAACGAGCATCCTAAAAGTGCATAATGCTTGTCACCTAATTGCTTTTAGCACCATGGTTTAGAAGTTTTGATTTTAAAATGGTGAGTTGTAACACTATTTTACAATAAACTTAACTATGTTTATAGACGTCCCTATTAAAATGGTAGGTTATTTTAATGAATCATGCACATGTGTGTTAAGGTTTGGATCATTTGAGCAACAAAAAACAATACATTCAAACTGGTTGTTAGTTTGTAAGAAAATAGATAAGGTGCTTCCACGCCTTGCAGGTATGCTTGTTAATGCCTACCCTCCAAAACAACCAACATACCATATCAATAAAACAAATTTAAGTAGTTTTTGGTTTACATATCCCTCTTGTAGATGATCATTTGCATGAAACAAAATTCATCACAGTTAGGATTTCTAATCATTGCGAGTATAATGCTAGATTTTAACGATTTTTGACATTTTTTTTGGATTTCAAAATGGCACTTGGACCTTTCTTTGTCAAACAATTCACTTTGAACCTCCTTTAAATCATTTAACTTATAAAAATATTTATATTAAATTACAACACTTATATTCGTGTATAAAGGTTTTTCTTAATTTTTAATATACAAGAATGGAAAATGTATCTTGTTAGGGACCTAACCTCCCTAACCCCTCATGTAGGTAAAATAGTATGTTTTGTATGTAATAAATGCCAACACTAGTAAATAAGGCCTATGTAATAATATGAACACGTCTAATGTAAGAAGACTTAATAGAAGTTTTCGTTTATAGAAAGATCTTCCTCTAGAATGATCTTCAGAAGATAGAAATAGTATAAATAGGAGTAGAAGGCATGGGAAAGTTTTGTCTTGAGAATTATTTTGTAATTGAGCTTTGCTCTATTTGAGGTTGCCCCTTCAAAGAGACAACTGAACTTGGATTTCTATAAATAAAGCTATCATTTATGGTGTTATTGTTCTCTATATTTTGTTCTTTCCATTGATAATTGTCATAATAATTTTGTTTTTGCTATGCATAATACATATGGTACCTTACAAGTGATATCAAAGCACTTTCCTTTGTAGAATTTTAGACAATTTCCTTTTAGGCTTGGGACGTGTACTGTCGACGTCTTTAAAGCACAATGATCTATTGTTAAGTAGGTAAATATGTGGTTGGGGAGGACTACACACAAGAAATATAGTCGATCTCATGAGTTACTTGAAACACACTATTTTACCTTCTTGGAAACCTCTATAACCCCTCTTGTTACACCTTCGAGTAGTACCTCATTAGACAGTACCCGTACATGGCCAGTCACTCCCACATATCCTCGAGTATATAGGGAGTCCCATAGGTCTCCTGAAACTAGCTATAGATTAACTTATTGGTTGTCTAAATGCTATAGTGGCACCAAGAATAACACTTGGGAATATCACTCTCACGTACCTAGGTAATCAGGTAGTACGATTAAGGGTACGGTCGAGCCTCCTTAGTTGGCTCCCTAAGATATTGGGTCAAGTACTATTGTTGGACCCCGCTAGTATATCAAAGAGTTATAGCACAAGAAAAACCCATGTTCATAGGAACCCTCAAAACCCTAATCCTTGCTACCGGAACAAAACATAACAGATCAGAGAGGAACTTTTGCAGCGCAACCCTGCCTCCTACATCTAAGTTATTAAATTCATACACAATTTCCCCTATTCAAAATTTGGGCATTAAGTCACTGCAGTCTTCTTCAGGTTGGAGTATAACTCCACAGGAGTTAAAAAAACAAGTATAGTGGTCTCGCTAGTACCCTAATTTGGGATTGTAGTGTACCTTTTTGCTTACCAAGGCTTTTAGCGCACTACGTAATAATCTGTATACACTTGCGGCGGATTTACATAACACATACAGTTCAATATATATTCCACATGCATTTAACAGTAATTAAACATGTTTAAGTCTCAGAGTAAAAACATATAATTTTACTACTACGATTAAACAATTCCATAACATTCCATGATAATTCATATACACAGCGGAATCATGATAATATGTACAGAACAATCATGTGGAAATGTGATAGGAACATAGTTAGATACTTATCTTGTAGCAGTGGAGAAATCCACCAACCAAATGCAGGCCTTCCACGAACCTCCCAACCTTAGACCGCACTGCTCCTCAACTCAACAGTGGGTCACCCCTGAGCTGGGACTGAGTTCCACCCCAGGGCAAGGAATCCTAGGCTAGGCTGAGGTTACAGGGAAAACAACACCGGAATATCTGGAAGGATTCTTCCCAAAGATGCCATCTTACGCCCACCACTGCCAGACTCTCATTCCCCACATGTCTGTTCCGCCCGAGAGTATACACCTTCACACGCACAGTCCATCGGTGCTAACCTCCCTCTCTGGGTCTCAGCAACAGACCGGATCATGAAGTGTCAGAGCCCGTAGCTGGTGCTGGGCACTCTCTAGAAGAAACCACTTCCCAACAAACTCTTTCACCTGGAAAGAGTTTCTCATAGGCCAACAAGCCTCACGCAGTCCAGAACTGCGTGCCACAACAAACACAGGGAAAACAGACACAGGCTTCCCAAGAACTGGTTCAGCAGCCACAGGATATTCTCACGGTCAAGATTTCTGAACAGGGTTCCACGCACAAGCTCGCTCAGCTTTTCCTGGGCAAACATAGACTCTTTCCCGAAATTGACATGGACATTTCGTTCAGGGAATGCACACACTGGTTTTCTCTCACAGACAGACTCCAAGGCTCTGAACAAGGGTAAACATGCATTCTTCAACACCCAACACAGGCTTCCTCTATGTAACAGACATACACGAGGTCTCTTGCAGACTGGCTCCTCCGACTCCTGCTCAGGGCAGTCGGGTCGAATGGAATGCAAGAGATCTTTTCCCCCACGGCTGTTCCTTTCTGTTTTATTTTCATGCGTCAGGGTGGACATTTGTCACCCTAGGAACTGCATGCATTCCATCCACCTGCCTCCCTGTACACGCATTTCCTTTTTGTTAGGAACTTAGGATAAAATAATATGCACATGGATTTTTAGGAAATAATATAAAAATATTATTCCAGGCCTAAGCCCCTAGGCTTAGCCCCTAGGCTCAACACTCAGCCCCTTTCCCACCTTCCAGCCCCTAGTTTCTTGCCCACTCTGTGGACGC
>CBVK0103069055.1:0-14812 GCA_900067695.1 Picea abies | reverse complement strand
CAACTGGCCCAATCCTTTCCAGGATCTCAAATGGCCCACAAAATCTTGCTGCCAACTTGGCACAACTTCCCAGCTTCAGGGAACTCCTGTTAGTTCTCACTTTCAGGAAAACATGGTCACCCACTTTGAATTCTCTATGGGTTCTGTTACTATCAGCGTAACTTTTCTTCCTGTCCTGGGTAGCTTTCAGATTCTGTTTGATTTTTTATCATTTGATCTTCCATCTCTTTGAGTAGTTCAGGTCCAACTATTACTCTATCAGCTGGATTATCCCAACTCACTAGAGTGTTGCAATTTCTTCCATAAAGTGCTTCGAATGGGCTCATCTTCAGAGATGTATGATACCCATTATTGTAGGCGAATTCTACCAAATGAAGGTAGTCTTCCCACCTTGATGGTTTATCCATCACATACATTCTCAGCATGTCTTCTATTACTCTATTTACTCTCTCTGTCTATCCATCAGGCTCAGGATGATACGCTGTACTAAAGTTTAGATTCGTTTCGAATCCTTTGAACAACCCTTTCCAGAAATTCGAAGTGAATTTCGGGTCCCTATCAGACACAATTGTCTTAGGAATTCCATGCAAGCATGGAACTTCTTTTAAAAAGATATCAACAACCTTTGTTGCTCTGTGGGTGGTTTTCAGTGGAATAAAATGGGCAGCTTTAGTAAGCTTGTCCACCACCACCATTATTGAATCATGTTGCTTGCTTGTTCTGGGCAATCCTATGATAAAATCCATTGTTACCACGTCCCATTTCCACTCAGGAATAGGTAAAGGTTGCAACAACCCTGCTGGGTGTCTATGTTCAGCCTTAACCTTCTGGCACTCCATACATCTGGCGATGTATTCAGCTATTTCTTTCTTCACACCCGGCCAAAAATAATGGCTTTTGACTGCTGCCACAGTCTTCTGATATCCAGGATGTCCAGCATAAGCCACGTTATGCATCTCCTTTAAAATTGCCAGCTTCAATTCTCGGTCATTAGGTACATACACTCTGTTTTTATACAGAAGTAAACTATCAGTTCCCAAGGTATAACTTTCCTGGGTTTGTGGTTTCTCATGCTGCTGTAGATTTGCTACAAGTCTTTTGTACTACAAATCAACATTTGCAGCTTCAAGAATTCTGTCTATAATCTTAGTTATGTACATGCTAATGGCTGTAGCATGTAATTCGTGCACTTTTATGTTGAGTGCATCAACCACCTTATTTTCTTTCCCTTTGATATGTTTGATATCAAAGTCATATTCACATAGAAATTCCAGCCATCTAATTTGCCTGGCATTTAAGGTTGGTTGATCAAATAGATATTTCAGACCGTTGTGGTCTGTTATTAATTCGAATTTCTTGCCCATGAGGTAATGTCTCCATTTCCTCAAGGCGTGGACGATTGCTGCCAGCTCCAAATCATGGGTGGCGTAATTCTTCTCGTGTTCCTTCAACTTTCGGGATTCATAGAAAACTACAAATCCTTCTTGGCTGAGAACTCCTCCCAGCGCTTCCTTACACACATCTGTGCAAACTACGTAATCATTGTTTGGATCTGCAATCTTTAGGATTGGGGCACTAGTTAGCAACTGCTTCAATTGCTGGAAGTTTCTCTCACATTCTTCAGTCCACTAGAACTTCTTTCCCTTCCTTTGCAAGGAAGTGATATAATGGGCTATCCTTGAGAATCCAGCTATAAACCTCCTATAGTAGCCTGCCAGACCCATAAAGGATCTAACTTATGTCACATTCCTTGGCGCTGGCCATTCTCGAATGGCCTGTACCTTTTCAGGATCCACAACGATCCTTTCTTTAGAGATTATATGTCCCAAGTAATGGATCTGCTTTTGGTAAAAGGAGCACTTGCTCAGTTTTGCATACAGCTGGTGTTCTCTCAACACCTGCAACACCATTCTCAGGTGTTGTTCATGTTCTTCCTTTGTCTTGGAATACACCAAGATATCGTCCAAGAAGACTATGACAAACTCATCCAGATAACTTCTGCACACTCCATTCATTAAGCACATAAAGACAGAAGGCGCGTTGGACAATCCAAACGGCACCACTGTAAACTCATAATGACCGTACCTTGTTTTGAAGGCGGTCTTACTGATGTCCTCATCCTTTATTCTCACTTGGTGATATCCAAATCAGAGATCTATTTTTGAAAATATTTTTGCATCCTTCAACTGATCGAAAAGATCATCAATCCTCGACAGAGGATACTTGTTCTTGACAGTGACCTTATTCAACTGCCGAAAGTCAATGCACAGCCTCAATGTCCCATCTTTCTTCTTCAGGAATAGGACTGGGGCTCCCCATGGTGACACGTTGGGACGAATGTAACCTTTCTTTAGTAGCTCTTCGAGCTGCAATTGCAATTCTTTCAGCTCTGGTGTACTCATTCTATAAGGAGCCTTTGAAATTGGAGCTGCTCCAGGCATTAGATTTATAGAAAAATCGATGTCCCTCTTCGGAGGTAGTCCAGGCACCTCTTGAAACACGTCCTCAAACTCTTTAAGCACCCTGTGGTCTTCCAGATTCAAGACCACATTTTGGAATACTTCTTCCACCCGGGCTGCAAATAATTGACAGCCTTTCCGATAACATTTATTCAGCTGCATGGCTGAGATTTCTCTAACAGCCACGGCTCTGGGAATTCCTTGAACTGTTACCTGATTTCCCTCTTCATCCAGACATGTGAATCTCTTGTTACGATAATCCATAAGGGCATGGTGCTAGTCCAACCAGTCCATCCCAATTAAGCAATCATATGAGCCTAAAGGCAGAATGTTCAATTCAGCCTTAGTGCTCATTCCTTTCATGTCCACCGAACAAGACTTAACCAATTCAGTAACCTTCCTCTTGGTCCCCGTGACTAACTGCACTAACCAAGACTTCCCATGTTTGCTCTTCGTTAAATGCAAAATTTCCACCACTCTAGGATCTACATAACTATGGCTAGCCCCTGAATCAATCAAAATAACAAGTGATCGATTTTTTATCATACCTTCCACTTCAATCATGTGAGATTGAAATTCCTCTTGCTTATTGTCCAAGGCTGCGTAGATCCTCAGCATTCCGCTGCCCATATCCTCCACTGTTTCAGCTTGCTGAACCGTATGTATAGTTCTTGACTTACTATTTTTAGGGGGACAATCTCTATACTTGTGGTTTCCTTGACAGCCCCAACACTAAATGGGAACCTGTCTTTGTCTTTGTGGTCTTTCTTCAGTCATTCTCGGCTCTCTAAACGATGGCTATCCCTGAAGACTGTTTCTGAAAAAGGATGGCTTGTCTCCCTTCTGCCTCGGTTCTTTCTTAACCCTCTTCGGGTCATCCCAGGCCTTCCGAAAGGTAGGCTTTTCTCTTTGCTATTCGTATAGGCATTTCGCCCTTCTTATGGTTTCTTCCAAGGTCTTAGGATCATCATATTGAATTTTGTCACCAATAGAAGGTGGCAGTCCACTCAGATACCTCTGAATTTTAACAGCCTCATCTTTAATAAATGGGACATACTTCAGTAGTTCCAGAAAACTTCGTTCATACTCATCAATGGTCATACTGCCCAACTTGAGTTCGAAGAACTCCTTCATATTTCTGTCATAGTATCTTTTAGTTAGGTATTTCTTCTCGAAATACTTCTTAAATTCCTTCCAAGTGACCTCTTTCTCTCTGATGTGTTGTACCTGTACAAACTGATCCCACCACATGGATGATTTTCCTTTCAGTTGGTACATTGCAATTCTTCCTTCTGCATGGGAGGAATAATTTTTCAATTGGAAGTATTTCTTCATGCCAAGCAACCATGTCTCGACATCTTCCTCCTTCTTATGTTCTCCATCGAATGTTGGAGGCTTAATCTTGTTCATCCCTCCTTTCAATTCCTCCCTTCCAGATTTTCGATGTTTTCTGGTAGGGGACGGGCTTGAAATACTGTGTGTCTTATTGTCAGAATGTCTTTGGGAGCGACTAAGATGTCGGCTACCACTCCTCGACCTACTTCTTCTCCCATGGGTTCTGCGACTCCCCGTCGTACTTGAGTTTCTTCCTTTCTCGAGTTTCTTCTCTATTCTTTCCAGACTCTTTAAAAATTTTAAGTTTAATGCACCCTGCCGGTCCCTGACTTTCATGAGCTTTCGGCTATCATCTCTGCGAGCTTTGGCCTCTCTTTGCAATCCTTCAAGGATTTTCATTATATGTCCTTCCTTATCCATCTCCTTTCCATGCCCATTAGAGTTCGATCCTTCGGCTCCCAGGTTAACATCATTTCCTTCCCATTCATCTTCTATTTTAGGGGTAAACTGCACTTTTCCCCACTGCATACTCGGCGTTGATTAAATGGGGTTCTGGCCTTCGTTGAACTCTGCGCACGCACTCTGTGCAATTAAATTTGAAATTTGTCAGGCCATTAAACCTTCGCGAACAATCCACAATATTTATAAGCCAGTTCAGACAAAATAAAAAGACATTTCATTTTAAATAAGTTTCTTGAACTGGAAGTATCATGTATCTCTCCCATTTCTTTGCGTTTGAGGCAATTTCCCAAACAGTTCTGGCACTCGTTAGTCTTCTGCAATATAATGCGCAGATGACTCGAATTTGTCGAGCCTTCATCTCTTGACAATTCGTCATATTTCATAACCATCGATGTTTAATAAAGTGTTTCAATTTCATGAATTGTCTGAGCTTTGTTTAGCTTTGTGTTTTTCGATGTCCGAAACTTACATTTCCGATATTTCAGGACTTCAAGTTTCGAGGTTTCATCCCACGAGGCTTTCAGATCCTCTTTGTTCTCCAAACCTCGACTTTCGAAATTTTGACTCACTCTACCCTATGGGTCCACAGCACAGCTGTCGCCCACTACCATGGTGGCACGTGGTAAGTTCATGCGTCTATGTGGCACAACTCCCAATTGAAGCTTCGGGTGTTGGGGTTTCATGATCCCCGACGACGTGAGTTCCTGTCCTCATGAACTCCCGATTCCCGATTTGTCGATGCGCCTTTTTTCCTTAGCCCTAGGCTATGCCGAGGTCCATGTGACTGCCTCTCATAAGACCACAGTCTTTTACTCTTATCGGGGTTTTGGACTTCCCAATGTCCAAATGCACATGTCCTCAGGATTCACGATTCTCCGAATCCCGACGCATCCCTCACGCGTTAGCCCTCCTGGCTTAGCTCCTGGTCCACGTGACCTCTACCTCATGACCATAGTCAAACCTCTCGTCGGGTTTTCGGGGTTCAGAGTTTTACGATGCATGAAATTCTTGTCCCTGCGATTCCCGATATCCCGATGACCCGAATACCGATAAACGACTCCCTTGTCGGGATTTTTCCCGATGACTCCAATATCGCATTTTCCGATTTTTCGGAATGGAAAATCTCATGACACGTGTCCTTCATTTTACGGACGGTCTAGATCTATTTCAGATCTTTCGCCCCTAGTCTCGGAGGCTTAACCTTTGGACATCTCCCAATAGATCCTACGGCTGACGGGTTTTCCGGCCGAGATTTGACGATTCAGACGGTTCCTAGCCAATTTGAAATTTTGCATATTGTGACTTTCCACATTCCTATGTATTTCAAAAAGGAATTTTAATTCCTACGCACGTTTTCCAAATTCGACGGTCGCGAGGGCTCTCTTTCCCTCCCGAACAGATCCTAAGGTTCTAACACCATTGGTGTAGAGACTTGTCTCCCCGTGGCCATAAACCACACCGGCCTGCGGTTTCATAGCACCGCTATACCTCCTGAGTTCTTAATAAAAACTCGTCAAGTGTCTCCTTGACGCTTCGGAGCAAACCAGGGTCCGAAATTGGTCCTTCGGACTCAATTTCCCCTCGCATTCTCAGTCCAAAGACCGCTCCATTGGCCCATCTAGGCTCAGTGTCGAAACCTTGGCTCTGATACCAATTTGTAGTGTACCTTTTTTCTTACCAAGGCTTTTAGTGCACTACATAACAATCTGTATACACTTGCGGTGGATTTACATAACACATAAAGTTTAGTATATATTCCACATACATTTAACAGTAATTAAACACGTTTAAGTCTCAGAGTAAAAACATATAATTTTACTACTACGATTAAACAATTCCATAACATTCCATGATAATTCATATACACAGCGGAATCATAATAATATATACAGCACAATCATGTGGAAATGTGATAGGAACATAATTAGATACTTATCTTGTAGCAGTGGAGAAATCCACCAACCAAATGCAGGCCTTCCACGAACCTCCCAGGCTTAGACCGCACTACTCCTCAACTCAACAGACCCACGAGCTGGGACTAAGCTCCACCCCAGGGTAAGGAATCCTAGGCTAGGCTGAGGTTACAGGGAAAACAACACCAGAATATCTGGAAGGATTCTTCCCAAAGATGCCATCTTAGGCCCACTACTTCCAGACGCTCATTCCCCACATGCATGTTCCGCCCGAGAGTATACACCTTCACACGCATAGTCCATCGGTGCTAACCTCCCTCTCTGGGTCTCGGCAATAGGCCGGATTAGGAAGTCTCAGAGCCCGTAGCTGGTGCTGGGCACTCTCTGGAAGAAACCACTTCCCAGCAAACTCTTTCATCGGGAAAGAGTTGCTCACAGGCCAACAAGCCTCACGTAGTCTAGAACTACGTGCCACAACAAACATAGGGAAAACAGACACAGGTTTCCCAAGAACTGGTTCAGCAGCCACAGGATATTCTCACAGTCAAGATTTCTGAACAGGGTTCCACGCACAAGCTCGCTCAGCTTTTCCTGGGCAAACAGAGACTCTTTCCCGAAATTGACATGGACATTTCGTTTAGGGAATGCACACATTGGTTTTCTCTCACAGACAGACTCCATGGCTCTGAACAAGGGTAAACACGCATTCTTCAGCACCCAACACAGGCTTCCTCTCTGTAATAGACATACACGAGGTCTCTTGCAGACCAGCTCCTTCGACTCCTGCTCAGGGCAGTCGGGTCGAATGGAATGCGAGAGATCTTTTCCCCCACGACTGTTCCTTTCTGTTTTATTTGCATGCATCAGGGTGGACATTTGTCACCCTGGGAACTGCATGCATTCCATCTTCTTGCCTCCCTGTACATGCCTTTCCTTTTTTCTAGGAACTTAGGATAAAATAATATGCACATGGATTTTTAGGAAATAATACAAAAATATTATTCCAGGCCTAAGCCCCTAGGCTCAACACTCAGCCCCTTTCCCACCTTCCAGCCCCTAGTTTCTTTCCCACTCTGTGGACGCTCAGTCCCCCTTCACTCATTCATCGTGGTCGGTCTACACCTGGCGGTGTTTATATTTTATTGATTATTCTGCATACATACAAATACAACAACATGCTCCTAGCCTTCAAACACTTAGGCTTCCTGGCCTAACAAACACATAAGCCTTCCATCTTATACAAAACTTGGCTCACCAGCCTATAAAACACATTTACAATTCATTGTATATATCATGATCCGTAATGGGGCTTGACCTTGGGGACACTACAGGGACCTATCCCAGTAGACTCCTCTCTTCACCCTGATCATACTGGAACCTATCATTTCTAAGACTTTTTTCTCTATGGACACACCCGCCTTCTCTGGCACCCTTATTTGGGACCTATACCATTTTATTCCTCTTTTTGCATTGATCGTTGTGGTATGCCTCACTTATAACCCAATTATGTTTGGACCCACCAGCCCCATTCTTTCTAATTCTCTCCACCATGGCCCAAACCCACATCTAAGAAATTGACAACCACCTTAATTCCATACCCATCGAAATCTCCAAGAACAAGATTTAAATTAAACAAGTCAATGAAAATATTACTACCCTCAATTCCACCATCCACTCTACCATCGATGCCAAAAATGAAAGCCCTCTCTGAACATGTGAAAACAAACCTGCAATCCTTTGTTGAACGGATACATGAGTGGATGAATCCATCTAAGGGATCTACCTCCTCTGAACAACCTTATAGCCTAGAAGGCGTTGAATCCTCTCATTCCATTCCCTTTCCTTCCAACCCTCCTTATCATGAACTCTGTCTTCCAAAAGTGGACGTGAAGAAATTTGATGGCACGGATCCCACGGGATGGGCCACTCAAATGGAACATTATTTATCCCTATATGGAATTACTAATTATTTTGAAAAAAATCATATCAGTGTCCTTTATTTGGATCTTGAACATTGGGGATGGTGACAATGGATTAAAAATTCACACAGATGCTATGTTCCTTGGAATTAGTTTGTTGTAGATATTTATGAATGCTTTGACACCAACACACATCATTTTGGTTGTTTGACCAAGATGAAAATAGTCCGGCATAGTGGAATAATATATCTCAACCTTTGAGCAATTGGATTTCAAAATGGACGACATGTTTGACATCTTCTTTTGGGAATGCTTCATTAGTGTCCTAAAGGATGACATCTGAGCCCATGTCCCAATGGCTCTCCCCTTGACTTGGATGGAATCTACTCAATGTGCCAAGGAAGCACAATAGATAGTCTCTTCCCAAAATAGAAAACCCTCCTTTATTCCTCTCCCTAGAACCACCAATCCATCCCCTCCTTCCACTCCTCTCAAGATTAAAAATTTTACCTCGGTAGAAATGGTTGAATGCCAACTCAAGGGTCTTTGCTATAATTGTGATAAAAATATTTTCTAGGGCACAACTGTAAGGTTAAGAATTTTTTTATGGTCATCTATGAGGATGTTTATGATGAGGATGCCAATGTTCCCCATTCTAAAGAGATACTTGTTGGCATCCATTTTCATTCCTATCTTTTCCTTACAAGCTGCCTACACAAGGGTTTTGAACCCGCATTACTCGTCGCAATTTTTTAAAATAAAACGACACTATTATCTTTCTCTTTCGCATACCTGTTTTTTGTTTTCATTTTCACGACTGCAAGCGTGAAAACCTAGAGTTGGAAGTCATGTTGATTGCATTAAAATGATCTTTTGGATTGTTATAAATATTTTTGTTTATGTGGTCATAACTCTTTTACCTCCAACTCACTACTGGTCATACATTTATCAAAATACCAAACCTCCACTCACTTTGCATTTGAACATTGTCAATATGGTTTCGATTTAGCAATGGTTATATGATATTTTGGTGTCTTTGATCAAATCCTTGGTGCAATGGTTTTATTGGACACATTAATTTTGGGGTCAAATCGTTGGTGCAATGTTCGACATATTGGTTTCTTTTAAATCATACAAATGCCATTGTTTATTTAACATTCGGATCAATTTTTGGTTATGTGTTTCATGGTTTTCAATGGTTATGTGATAATCCATTTGACATGTTGTTTACAATGCTTTGGATATACAATATTGTGATTTGAATGAAACATTTCACCAAGGCGTCATTGATTGTATAGCTGACATGATAGTTTTGCATGGTCCCAAATTACTACACCACCCTCGCACGCATAAGCATTAACGTTCTGCCTTGCATTTCGGGATGCCTCTGCTTTTTTGGGGGAAGCTGCGGGAAAATGGTTCTGTGTCTACCCTGTCAAACCCCCTCGTCGATTACCCTGTTAATCTTGTGCTATTTTCTATGGCTCCAATAGTGCGAATCGAACCCAATGGCGTTCAAGATTTGTTGTTATTTGATAACGCCCGAGAGGACCTAGAGAGAAATGGTTGGAGAGTTTTTATTGAGAAGTTCGAGGGTTTCAACCTCGCAGTCGCCCAGTAATTTTCACTTACATTCAATGGATGCAGGGCCAAAGTTGGGGACATCCAACTTGAATTGAATGAGGATTTCCTCAGCTCAACCACTGGTTTGCCAACCAAAGGGCATAAATGGTTTAAAAATTCTAAGGTTGATGAAGTACCATGGTCGCTCCTTTTACCTCAAGGAAAATCAATAGTTGCGACAAAGGTATGCCAGTCACAACTCTTAAGTCTAGGTGGCATGATTTGTTGGCCATTATCAAGCAATTCATTACATGCAAGGGTAGATACGCTTTAGTTTTCCTATACCACCTCCGACTGCTCATGAGTTTCATAGATTTTCCTTTGAATATGCCACATTTCCTCCTTCAGAGTTTGTATAAAATGGATAAACGTTTCAAGAGGGAGAAAGCCGACTCCAGCCTCTTCCACCATTGTTTAATTAAAATTGTTATAGTCCATCATTTGAGGTTGAGTGGCGACTGTTGGGAAGCTTTCTTGTTGAGGAATGGCTTTGCCAGTCCTGAAATTGGACAAGTTGACAAAACCGTGGTCACAGAAACCCTTTTCGGGCCTGTCGTGCCCCCTCCTTCACTCTTACCCGTTGTTGAACCCTCGACCTACATGAACGATAACCTACCTGACACCCTGCCTGACTCATGTCTAAAAGACAGTACTAAGCCTGTTAAGAGGCCTGCAAAGAAAAAGGGTAAGGGTAATAATGATGTCAATTGCAAGGGTAAGAAGGTTGCACACTAGATATCAAGGTGTGCTCGCAATAAACCTAAACAAAACACAGACCAAAAACCGATTTTATTGAGTGAAGATTCTGATTCCGAAATCGAGCGGTTTCTAACCGAGGAGTATCCATACTCACACGGCCTTTGTTCAGTCAATCCCTATGACTATGTGATGAACCTCCTGCCATGCCTTAGAGATGACCCCAACTTCCCCGGGATCAAGCTCGACAGTGGAACCGCTGGTAAATTAAGAGATTCTTCACCTGTAATTACACGGCCTGATCAACCATAGTGCAATGAATGCAACTCTTGGCTCCAATCCCGAATCAAGTCCTTAGCGGACCGAGTAAATGTGTTAACCAAGGAAAATGACAGACTGCAAGCTAATGATAAAAGGCAAAAGACCACGGGCTCTGTCATTTTCAAAAATGTAGAGGCGGCCACTGCCATTGTTAATTCAAAAATTTCTTGATCGAATCGTATCCATGAAACCAAGGTATGGTATTTCAACAATGATTTTAGAATGATTTTGTTTGTTTTGAATTAGCATAAACGATTTGTTTGCTTATCGTATCTATTACTGTTATGATTGAATTGATATAGTACGATTCTGCTTGTAAATAATAACTAGCTACAGAATCGTGAGATTCTATAGCTAGTCATAAAAATTTGAATTTTTATTGATTTTACAACTAAACATAATCTGAAATCGTGTGTTTTTGTGTATTTACAGGTACACACGAATTTCAAAGGAAATTGGATCGATGGTGGCATATTTGAACATGTTTTTTTTTACATAGTTTTGGATTAGGCTGTTAGGCTTAGATAGAAATAGGAATTTGGGAGATTGTTCCCATAATTTTTGCAAACAGTTTTGATAATTTCCACAAGGAATGTTTTCATCCCGTGGCCTTTATATACCTATTATTTTTGTAAAGAAACCATCACTGCTTGGGGAGCAGAGACTATGGATGGATGATTATTCAGATTGGAATGAAAGTGAATGTTTGTACGACTTTAGCTTTCAATACATTATACTTTTGTTCAAG
The DNA here is from genome assembly GCA_900067695.1 of Picea abies. Classification (NCBI taxonomy): domain Eukaryota; kingdom Viridiplantae; phylum Streptophyta; class Pinopsida; order Pinales; family Pinaceae; genus Picea; species Picea abies. Next base: position 3,336 of record CBVK0103069055.1, on the reverse strand, counting down.
TTTTAGTTCATTTCAATTTGTAATTAAATTATTGACTACTTTAGATATCAAAATTTGTTACAGGTTGATGTGATGCGATTTAAATAGTGTCCATATTTGATGTATCTCATTTTACATACAACAATTATCCTGTTTTAATTTAATGAACAGAAGGTTAATCTTCTTTGTTAAATGAGCAGTTATATACAAATCTTTGTAGTGGGATTTATCTTAATGTAATCATTTGTAAATTATAAAATTGTTGTTGCTACATCCTTTACATGTTCTGTCATTAGCATTCAGAAGCGTTGTTGCTTCGTGTTTACGCAAAGTATTGGAGAATCTGGTGCGGGTTGGCCTCATCAAACAGTGAATGCTAATGCCTATGTACAGGATAAGTAAGAGATGATGATTTCAGGTTAGTTTGCTATTTTATTTTAATAATTTAATTAATATGAGAATTCTCTGTAGTTTAGATAGATATATAGTACATATTACTATTTTTATTGCTTAGTTAGATAGCTGTTGTTTCATTTCTTTTTCATAAAAGTTATAAAAATCCAAAAATACTAGCTTCGTTGTTATAAGACAATTCATATATGATTTTGCAGATTTCGATCAAAATTTGCATTTTGTAAACACTGTATAGGTAACAGAGATATAATATATCAATACATTGTTCATTTAATAAGTAGGATTATTATTTCATTGATATTAATTAGCGAACTGTGAATATATTTTAGACCTGTATATAGTTTGCAGAAGCTGCTTTTCACTTAGATTAGTTTCTTTAGCTCATTTTTTTTTTTTACTTTCCTAGGACTTAGATCGGCCAGCGGAGCTGCTAAACCCGTCGGAGTGGATTAATCCAAACGGCTTGGGTTATTTAGACAACCTCGGATCGGATCCACCCCTCCAGTTGACGAGTGGTCAATTTCGCTCGTCAACAATACCTGAAGTAGATGATCATACCCCACCCTATGATCCACTGGAAGTTGAACCACTTATCTCTCTAAATTCTCTCACTGGTATTTCTTCTCCACAAGCCCTCAAGTTAATTGGCTACATTAAGAATAAGAAAGTCATTATCCTAGTCAAAAATGGTAGTACCCATAATTTTATTCATCTCCGCATTGCTCAAGAGACCATGTGTTATTTTTGTGCAGTGAAGAATTTTCAAGTCATGATTGCAAATGGTGGTTCCATGAAATGTCGGGGGTGTTGTGAAAATGTGCACCTACAAATTGGTCAATACCACCTAAAGTCTCATATGTTTGTTATCGGCATGGGCAATTGCAACATTATGCTTAGTGATAAATGGATACACACATTAGGCCCCATCACCATGTATTTTAAGGAATTAACCATGCAATTCCAACAAGATGGACAAAAAAATAAGTTCCATGGCGTCACGGTAGCTCCCCTGAAATACTTGGAAATACTGCTTAAAAAAGGTGATTTTCACATTATTTCCCAAATCCATTCCATTCAAGTAATTGATACCCCCTCACCTACTTTGCATCCCAACCTCCAATCTATGTTATCCCAACACCAATTTATTTTTAACAACTCAAGGACTTCCCCCTTCCCATGGCGCACACGATTATTCTGTTTCCCTTGTCCCTAACAGTCTCCCCCCTAATGTTCACCCTTATCGTCATCCCTTTTCCCATTAAAATGAAATCAAGAAAATTGCTTAGGAATTGCTAGCGGAGAGTGTAATTTGTCCTAGTACCAACCATTATTCTTCTCTTGTAGTCATGGTACTTAAGAATAAGGCATCTGACACATGTGTCTTGATTTTCGTGCCTTCAACAAAATCAAGATCAAAGAAAAATTCCCCATTATTGTCATCGATGACCTTTTGGATGAATTGAGTGGTGATCGGTAATTTACCAAACTTGATCTTCCTTCGGGCTACCACTAAATACATATGAAAGAGGTTGATATTCCCAAAAGAGGTTAAAGTAAGTATTTTGAAAATTTGTGGGTTTGGTCATTTTTCAATGTCCATGGAAAGGGGATAACCATGTTTTCATGATGTACTTTAAAAAACTTGGATTTATATAAAGCAATTTAAATGTTTACAAATGAAATCAATGAAATCAATTGAAAACAAAAATTTAAGTTTATATTATTATAAATTTTTATTGGGTTATATTTTTAAAAAATTGAACACGTAGTTATAGTGTAGTTTAATATTTTTTGGGTAATTTATTAAAAATTTAGTTTGATTTATTGGTAATTTTTTTAATATTTTAATGATCAATTCACCAAAATAAAATAAATATTTAATAATGTAACTATTTTTCCCTTATTTAGTGACTGGATAGGGGATAAATACATGGTAGAGATTCTTAACACTATAATGAAATAATAATAAAATAATAGTAACAAAGACATATGAACACTGTATTATCATGGAGAAACCCAATGTGGTTAAAAACTCTAAAAAATGAAGGACTATGCCCATATTCTTATAATTTAGAGGTTATAATGCAAAATACATAGATCGTCATGCTAATTGTGGTGCTATGGGACACTATGGTACATATTGTTATAGCTCTTATACTATGATATTGTAAATTCATTTTTGCACTTGCTTGTGGAACATCAAATCACTATAATAGGAGTTAACTGTTATCCCTCACTTCAACAAGTTTTTTAACACCCCTTCTTGGATGTTAAGGTTGGGATTTTGGAATCTCTTAATGCTTCTAGAATTATCTAGTGACTTTTGTACATTATTAACTTCACACAGGAGTGGGTGTAAGCTAATGATGGTCTCTCATGATGCATTAGTGATAATGCAAACACGTAAAAACAAAAATAACTTGGAGGGATGATACGAGATACTTACACATTGAATTTGAATTGGTGTAAAAATATGAAATGTAGGAAATTGAATTAGCTTTCTAAATATATAATTTTTATTTATAGAATTTGTCTATGACTATGTGAAATTTGAGTTTTTCTAATAGTGCAATGTTATTTTTCATGCAAAACATAATGCATATGTTCTCGTTAGTGGAGGTGTTGAGTACCTAAATGATGGAATTTCCTTAAAAAAAATTGCAGAATTGTAGAGAACCCATTATTCTTATGCGAGGCTATTTTTTCAAAATTTATAATGTGTTTTTTTTTAATTAAATTTTGAAAGCCATTGTATCCTTGAATTTACAAGGCCCTGTGTTAGTGCGGGCTACAAGGGTATTAACATAATCAAGGTCATTTTTTGTTTTTCTTTTTAATTGTAGAACTCGGTTTATACTAGTGCAATGTATAACTTATTCTAAAAATGGTTAAAGTGATAAAATGTTATAGAACTAATAAAAGGTGTATGTATTTTAAGATATA